>CAJNOL010001151.1:9528-77607 GCA_905250125.1 Rotaria sordida | reverse complement strand
AAACGAAAAGAAAAATAGCTATAACACTAGCAACAAAAAAAGAAAAAAAACACAAAAAGTAGAGATAAAAAAGAAGATGCCTAGATTGATGGCTACGAAGTCTATTTACGACTGTTAACGGTCATATACCCTACCGTATACTGTCGCAAACGACCGTATCTTTTTTGCCGCAAACGATGGTAAACAATCATGTTTTGGCCAAAAATGGCAAAAATATGAGCATTTTTGTGATCTTTTGTCTCCTACTCATATAAACGATGATATAAAGTAATCGATCTATAATAAAAAATCAGATTAAATAATAAGAAAAATACTTTCTGTTGATTGAATCCATTGTATTAAATGATCTAAAATAAAATAAAAAATGCTAACGTTTCATCGAGTTCATTACATTAGATAATCTAAAATTAAAAAATTAAAATAAATTGGATTAAAAATACATATTTTTTATTAAAACAATAGATTGAATGATTTAAAATAATAACATACAAGCTAATATATTAAAAATACTTACTCCTCATCAAAATGATAGATCGAAAAGATTTAAAATAAATAAAATAAAATAAGATAAATTAAAAATAGTTACTAATTCTCATACCTGCTATCTTATACTCCTATTTTCCACCTGTACTTTCAACCCTAAATTTCCTCTTCCATAATTTCTACCACATGTAGTTGCTACTCTACTCTATATATTATACCTATTCTTTTATAGCTGTATCTCTTAATCTTCACATTTACAATATATGCCATATTCCGTGTCACAATATCTTATTATAAATTTGTTTTACATACTTATACTTTTTACCTTCTATCTTTTATCAATATTATTGCTTCACAATACCTACCGTTGCAGTTTAACGTGTCTAACATATATGTACTAGACTTTTCAAGCAGAAAATCTATATTAGTATTGGGACAATATCATAACTAGGTACCACATACGAGCTATCGGAGGTCTGCTATATGCGAGTGTATGGATAATAAGAAATTCAAGGCAAATATGTGAACAATGGTATAGAAGTAATTAAATACAGTTTTAAGAAGTCATATCTACGTCTATAATATGAATATACTATCATCATCCTTGGATGATCTAATCATTTTTACTCGCTTTCACTACAAATTTCTGAAATTAAATATACGGCCGTACACGATGATGTACGATTGTATACGGTAGTCGTATAGCTTCGTATACGAAGTAGTGGTATTTACCTTTGACTCACTTCGTATTTTTATACGATCGTCGTATACGGAATCCGTTTCTCACTGTTTTGTTCTGTATAATCGCGTCATATACGAAGCCAATGTACGACACCCGTATGCCTCCCTTTTCCATCGTAAACGATCGTTTACGATCGTATATGTTCGACCTGGCTAAATAGGTAGACGGAGGATGGGTGTCGGACAAGAAAAGACCCAAGCCACATTCAGATCTACATCCAAATTCTGTTAAATCTTATCATATTCGAAGTTGAAGAAGAATGAATCGATAATTATATTCTTTACTGGATGATTTAATTACTTCGAGAAAAACAGATTTTATGTAAATCGAAAGTTGTTTCACAAACCCATGTGTTATAGAGGAAAAAAAAGAAAATCTTGCTATGTGTTGATTTTTTCTCTATTCATATAGTTGAATTAAAAGATTATATTGTATTTTTGTGAAACCAACAAGCTACTCGCAAAAAAATACAAAGAAATTTCCATGTTACTATCCCCAATGGCAATTGGAGTTTCCAAACTACCGTGCACACAAAAAAGTACACCTGGTCAATCTGGTTATGTTATTAACCTACTGAAGAGAACAATACTCGGCTTCAATAGTTGTTTTATTACTGACTCTTCTGGAACCATTATGAGGGAAAAAGAGTTACGGTAAGGGTTTCCGTCCGAAATTTTCCACAGCAAACAGTTTCTCTTTTTTTTTAAATTTCGTTTTTTTTTTCATCAATCTTATATTTGAGTACATTTCTATGAAAAAAATTCGTTTTTGACAGAAAATAACTCATGTACACGTACTCGCTAGAAATTGCCCATTGTACACGCTTTATGTTTTATCTATCAATTTTTTCAATTCCACTCTTTGATTTAACCATTTGGTTTTATTTTTCGTATTATTAGTACAAGTTACAAGTAGAAAAAAAAAAAAGAAGAAAGAAAAATGTTTGTAACGGCAACAATGTACGCTCGTACCGTTAGAAAAGAATGATGTAAACTCTTACAAACGGACTCATTCTCCTTGTGGAAATCAAGAAGAAACAAAAAAAAAGAAAACAAAAGACACAAAACTACAACAACGAAAAGAGCGTAATGCACGAAGCCATTAACAACAACAATATTTATTATGAAAAATAGAAGCCGACAAAGAAAAGTATGAGAGACAATGAATAAAAACAAAGAAAAAAAAAAGAAATTCATATTTGTTCCACCACAGCAAACAGACAATGTATACCAGCAATGATAAAAACAAAACTACAAAGCAGAACAATGCATATAGATTTTTTTCTTTCCTCATATATCGCATTAAAAATAAGATAAAACAACTATACATACACCCAAGAAAAAAAAAAGAGCAAACGAGATAATTTTTTTGTTACATATAAATATGAGATACAGATCAAATTTAAATAAAAAAAAAAAAAGAAAGAAAAGAAAAACGAATCATCTCATAGTTCCTTCGTTTGTCGGAATCTTCTTATGAGTTATTTCATGAAAAGAATAAAATCAGTCGGCAACAAATAAGTTCGAAAAATAGAGAATAGACAAAACATACAACAAAGATAATATAAATAGCAAAATAAAGAAGAAAAAAAATGTTTGTTTAATTAGTGAGGAATTACAGATGATGGAGGTGGTGTTGATTGAAGTCCTATTGTATTATTATTATTATTATTATTATTATTATTAATACCTGTTGTAAGATCACTTGTTGAAGGTGGAACAAAAATTCGTTGTTGAACTGGTAATGTTCCATAAGCATTTGTTGGTACAGATGTTAGTCGAATACCACGTCCTACAGACATATTATAATCAGGTGATGCTGTTATTGGACGTTGTGAATTATAATAAGTATTATTTGTTGGTGGCATATTTGGATAATAGGATGTTGATTGTGGACGTGAACAAGATTGTAATAATGGATGAAACATTGGTTGTTGTTGTTGTTGTTGTGATTGAGATGTTTGTAATTTTGATGGATCATCAAAACTATCTTCAGTTTTTATTTCAATTGAATCAATTAAATTTGATTTATTATTAACAACACTGTTTGATGACACTGAATAATTTGGAGGCGTACCTTGTGAAAGAGATCGATGTGATATTGATGGCACTGACGATTGTTGTGGATATGACATTGGTATAGGTTGACTATAAGATGAATTGATTGGATATCGATTAGGTAGTTGTTGCTGTGGTTGTTGTGGCAACATCGGTGATCCACTTCGTACTGTACCTAATGTATTAACATCCATTGGTTGAGAATATGAATAACCTTGTGGAGCTAAAATAAAAAATGAGATGTTTTAATTAAATGAAATTTCTATTTTAATTATTTACCTATATTTGATGAATATGGATATGATGATACCTGTGGTGTTGGTTGTCTCATCATATATGGATCACCTCCATAAGGTATTCTTTGTTGACCATAAGCCATTGGTTTTCCTCCTTGTGATGCATATCGAATTTGTTGTTGTGATGAAATCCATTGTTGTGATGTTTGTTGAGGATGTGTCGTCATCATCATTGGATATCCGCTATTATTATTATTATTATTATTACCACCAGTTGGATTACCTTTGCCACCATTAAAATAAACAGAATGTTGTTGTTGAGATGGTAATTGTTGTGATAAATTAGTACGAACTAAACTACTCATAGACGAAGGTTTACCACTTGATGGCATCATTTTGCCAGTTGAACTTGGTGAGGCTGATTCCATTGAATGATGATATTTTCCAGATGTTGTTGGTTCAGAATTTTGTGAATTAATTGGTGATGGACCTAGGAACAATAGAGTAAAGTTTTAATAAAAAGAGAACAATGAATTAAAGTAAGTATTTTGTTTCACTGATACTAGATAATATTAAGAATATATATTTTATTTTCTTCATAATGAACAATAGTGTCAAAAAACAGAAAAACATTCATAAATCGAACTGATCGATTCAATTGAATTTCTATCTATTCTTTAAAATTTAAATATTCAATTATTATTTTTCATCAGATAGAAAATCTTGTTTTTTTTATTTCCATAATTACCTGGTCCCATTTTTGCTCGATGCATAGCTTTAATACGTCTTCGATCAGCTTGCATAGTTGCTGCACGTTGTCGTTGAATTTTATTTTTAAAAGTTGCACAAAAAGGTAACTAAATATTTAAACAAAAAAAAAATCAATATCTAACAAAATCATTTTCTTTTGATACATACTAAACAATTTTGATCAGTACAAGTTTTAGCATGAAGCCAAATAGGTGAAAGAAATTTATTACAATGTTGACATTGACTTCTTGATGCTTTTGTACATTCTTTAGTATGTTGAAGTAATCTTTTACATACGGCACAATTTTTATATATACAATTTGCATTTCGACATTGTACAGCATGACGTATAGCATCTAACATTCGTTGCATTGTTAATTGTCTTTGTTGTTGAATATTAATTGTTGTATCTGAATTTGTTTTTGTTTCATTTGTATCATCTGAACGTTCCATACGATGTTCATGTTTTATTGTTGTATAACATTTACTACATAAATCATAATCTTCACATACTGTACAATGATAACGAATATCACATAATTGTCGACATGAATTACATGTATAAGATATTTTATCTGCTGTTGATGAATGTAATTCAATTAATGAAACCATAGTTGAATATTTTGCACGACGTAATGAAGAAAATTCACAATGTTTTTCACGAGCAAAATTTAAAAATGCATCACGAGATTCCATTAGATCACATTGTATTAATGGATCTGTATCGGTTAATGTTGCTGGATTTGACATTGGATTACGTAGACGAACAACAAAAAATGACTAGAAATTTTTATGGAAAAAAAAACATAAATTTTTGATTTTATAATATCTATATAGAGCACTACAAAAGTTTTTGTTTTTTCGTTCAGTTCTCCTAAAAGCTGCATATTGAGGTCAAGTATTTTGTTATAATACATAGACATACATATTTCAGACCTCTAGGCTTTGTACAATGTCTTATTCTTACATTTCTTTCAAATCAATCAAACGATATTTTTTGAAAAGAAGTCATGACAATGATTTTGAAATATGATTTTATATGAACAGAAAATTTGTTTAACGTATACGGAAACTGTGAATTTCAACCAAGGAAAATCAGGTCGTTCTTTAGCTGCTATTTATGTAGATACAACTGATTCTTTCCAAGCGATAACTGAAAATGATTGTTGCTGGGTATACGAATTAATAGAAGACACTTGAAGCATAATTTCGCCAATAATTATTTCTATTTGTTTTTAAAATTCTACAAAGTTTTATGCTCGATAAATAGATGATTAGCTGATCGATGACTGAAAGTAGTTCCATGTTCAATCGTTTACTCATTTATTGAAGAGATTTGTATAGACTAATTTCAATCTTGTATTCAATATTTTCGCTAGCGATCTCAAAATTTATCAAAACAAAAGCTTAGACAAGTATACCATGCTATTGTTTTGTACAGAATATAGTCTGTCAATAACTATCTGACACAAGTTTTCTAATTGGATCAGAAAATAAATTAATAAAAAAATACGAGATCATAAACATTCTGGACTCTGAAGGAATTGGACACACATGATCCTGTGCCGCAGATCTAAGCCTGTGCAATTCCTTTCTATTGCTAAAACTGAAATATCAATTACACAAAATAAGTCTTAACAACAGTAACTCAATGTTACACATGCTTTAAGCAGCCATTATTTAAAAAAACAACACTAATACTAAGCCTTTGTATATTGTTTCAAAGAGCCGCCGAAAAAAAAACTTTTATAGTGTCTCTTATATTAATATTTACTTCTTTATGTTTTTCCATCATTGCATGAATTTTTGAAATAAGATCAGTTCCATTTGTCATATTTTTTCGAGTTATTCGACGTTGACTAGTCGTTTTTTTGAAATTTTTCTTTTTATGTGTTGTACCACCACCTGATTTACGTTTATCTGATGTCTAATATTAATAAATTAAATATAGAAAAAATAAATAAATAAATAAACAATTAATTTATGTATTAATTTATTTTACTTCAGTTGGTTCTTCAATTTCCATTGAATCATCAAAATATCCATCATCAGATACTTTTACTGCTTCAAGTTCTTCAAATTTTCGTCTATCTTCTTCTTCTATATCAAGTTCTTTAATTAAATCTTCTATTGTACTTGTCCAAAAATCGCCTTCAAAATATGGAATATCAGTTGCTTTATTTAACGCACTCTCAGTAAAATCTTTCATTATATCCTATAAAAAAGAAATTCAATAGTATGATCAATGAAATAAAAAAGACAAAATTCAATTAAAACAAACTTTATAATCAACAACAACTCGTTGATTAATCGCTATATCTAACATTGTTTTATACCATTCTTGTAAACGTTTTGGTTTTGGTACACGTTGTTCAGGTGGATGACAATGAAATATATAATCATCACCTTCACTTGGTGGACATGCCCATATATGTGCATAAATAAATCCTAATTGTTTGACATATTCAAGATAACCAATAAGAATTTCATAATAGAGTCCTGTTCGTTTTTCTTTTGGACGAAAATAATATACAGAATCAAGATAGGATATATACACACGTCTAAAATAAAGAAAAAAAAAACTAAAATCATCAGAAAAAATGGCTTGTCTAGTTTCTCTGGCTGTAAGACCATCTGAATAATATAAAAGCAAAAAAACGACTCTCACTAGAGGTTTTTCACGTGTTCCAAATAGATAAGAGTTTCTGAGAATACGTTTAAATGTTCTAATGATGATTCTTGTTTGAATACTTTCGCGTCGATTCAGGAAACATCAACAGCAGTTAGAAAACGTTGAAAAAGTTTTTTCAGCAATAATTTGATGCGTTTTGAACATTAAAATGACTCTTTTATGTGTAGTGTATGTCAAAAATATTGTCAGAAAACTTTTTCAGACGTTTTTCAGATAGTAAAAATGTCCAAATGGAAATCGTGATTAGAACGTTTAAACGGATTTTCAAAAACTCTTATCTGTAGTTCTGTATCACTTAGAAGTTGATTTCGGTATGTCTCTTATAGTGTAACGTAACTCGAAAGTTTTTACTAGGAATATAGCCAGTAAAGAAAAGTTTCTACTACGAAGCTAAATTCGTTATTTTTCAATGGGAAGAATTCCGTTCATTTTGAGAACGCATTCTTTTCCTGTCATCTGGTGGCTATGCAACTACTCTCATATAACACTTCGATGACAAAGACAATCGTATAGATCATGGATTCATCATTTCAAATATATCGTAAAACTATCATTCGTATTGTACTCTCATGCATTGTCTTTCTTACTGTAGTTAGACCCATTACTTCTATACTATTTTCTTGGTTCTTCAATAAATGATGACACCTACTATCAACTTCTCGTTTAGTACCCTTATTATCTTTAATATGAGTTCTGTCTCTTCTAGTACATTCTAGTTCTATCCATCATTTGTGTATATATACAGTGGATAGTAAAATTATTCAACAAGACTTATTTTCAATCTTTTTTTTTTACTGCTGTTAGTGCTAGAAAGAATCCAAATAGTGATTCGAATAGAGAACATATTGCCAAAAAGAATATAATGAAATAAAAAAATTATTATGAAGTTTTCAAAGGCAAGAACTTCAGAAAACTAAAAAGTTAGTTTTCAGCATCTAGAAAACAAATAAATAAAATTTTGTTTAGATTATACAGAACAATAGAACAAACAATTCTCTACAAAATGAAACGCCTCTGAATCCTCTACGATGTTCTTTAGCTGAGATACAACTATCTTACGGAAATCCCTAAAGTCGTTGGTTTTTTCTTAAAAAACATCGTAGAGAACTCAACGGTATCTCATTTTGTAGAAGATGGATTACTCTATATCGTTCTATATAGCCTAAACAATATAATATTTCCACTTTTTAAGTATTGAAAAACTAAGGTTTTAGTTTTTCTAGAGTTTCTATCTTTGCTAATCTGATAATAATTTTTATTTCTTTATATTCTTGTTGGAAACCATTTTCTCTATTCGAATCACTATTTGGATGCTTTCTAACGTTTACGATAGTGAAAAAAAAACACTGAAAAGAAACCTCGTTGAATAATTTTGCTACTCATTGCATATATAATCTTAAAATTTGGAAATTTTATATTTCTTCTCACAATAAATTCATTCTCAAGAGGTTAGCTAATTATCAGTCTACACGCCAATGTTGATCGAATGATCTTTATCAAATCGGTTCTATTAATGGTTTCTTTTTTTGTTCTGTTTACTCATTTATGAAAAGGAAATATTATCAAAATATCAAACCTTGTATTTGGTGCTGGACATCGACCATCATATTCTTGTACATGCATACCAAAAAGAACAACATCTATACCATCAATTTCTTGAAATGCAAATATAGCTTTTGTTCTATATGGATAACCATCATGTATTTGTGATCCATAATGTTTTTTTAATCTTGGTTTAACTTCACATACTCGATCGTTTGCAGCTAACACTCGTATTGTTACACGTCCTGTATCTGGATCACATTCTTTACGAAGAAAATCATTAACACGTTTTTCTAATACATTAGCTAAATCAGTCATTGTTAATTTATGTGCTAAATAACGATTTTCTTTACGTTTAACATTATATTGTTGTACACATAATTTACAAATATAACCTTCTGGCCATATATGTTCATGATAAAGTACACATATATTATGAAAACGTCTTGAACAAACAATACAATCAATAAATAATTCTTGTTCTTGATGATCATTTTTAGCTTGATGAAATTCAATTTTAGGTAATTCAATTAATGTTTGTGCTGGATCATCACCAACTAATATATAATCAGATTTAACAGAATCAAAACATTTTTTACAAAATGTATATTTATCACCCGATAAATTATTTCTTGATGAATCAGGATTATTATAAACAAAATAATCACCATCACGTGGTATTGTACAACAAATACCACTAATACCATAACAAAACATTGGTGGTGGTAAAAATACATATTGACGTCCACAACAATAACCATAATCTTTCATTATTGGATCAACATTATCCATAAATATATCAGCAAGCTATACAAAAAAACAAACAAACAATCAAATTTATTTATTTATATTTTTTGTTTTGAAAAGAATAATTTACTTTAACACCGGCTTTATAAACACGGTGAGATTTTTTATTAAATGTCCATGCATTATTAAAAACAAGCCAAATATCTTCACAAAATTGAAATGGTGTTGCATATTGATTTTCATTTAATTTTTTAAATATAGTAGAAAAATCCATTGGATATTTAATTATATCAAAATAACCAGGTGCAATAGCTTCTGTAACTGGTTGACGAAACCAAATACCTTCTTCTTGATCATACATATGACGAAGTAGAGGTGTCATTTTTTCTCGAATATCTTCAGAAGAAAAAACTGCTGAATGTTTTGGTAATGATTTACTTGTAGCATCAATAGGTGGTGGTCGATTTGATTTTGTTGATTCAATATCAGTTTTTTCACTTGATATCATTTCAACTGTTATTTTTGTAATACTATTACCATTGATTGATGTTTCCGTAGTAAATTTTTCTTCTTTTTTAACAATTGTTGTTGACTAAATAAGAAAAAAAAATATGAAATCTAGTAGAAATTAAGTTGATAACATCAAGTTAACAAATGCAAAACTAATAGAGACATTAAAATCCTATTAATTATTTTTCGAAACAAATTGATCTATGTCAAAAATGTTTTTTTTTGTTTTTGGAAGTACTGACTAGATATGAAGAATAAGTTTTCTTTTGTCATATTTTCATTCTATTGCAATGTTTCTGAGCATGTTCCTGCATTTTATCTATCAATTAGAAAATATTGAATTCTCTTATGGATTTTTATGTGATGACTAGAGATGTACGGGACTGAAACTACGAGAAAAAAATTATCCTAACCGACACAAAAGATATTGGTTAGATAATCTATGATTTTAAGCGAATTATCTTATAAATTGAAACATAATTCAAGAGAGATGATCCAAAAGTGCCAATTGCCGACTAAATGAACAATTATGTATGGAAGAATTCTTTTAGATGTCATACAAATAAACTCTGGAATAATTTTCTCTCGATAGGAACCGGATTAAATTTACCGAGACCATAACCAAGACCAACACACATTGATTCCGGACATCTCTAATACTGACTAATTTAAATCATGGATCGCAACGTCTGTCTGGACGTTACGATGTATGTTTAAATAGTTCTTCTTATACAAAATATTCATAGAAGTGTTTTATTTTTTAGCCAAATAAATATTCTGATGAATTTATCAACAAAAATCAAATTTTTCAAAAGTTCTAAAGAACAGAACTATTAATATGTTCAAGATATTTTACCAGGATTCTTGATAGTTGTTAGAAGTGATATGCAGTCTGTCTGACAAAAAAAAATGATTGAGAAAAGTTGCTTTTTCAGATTTTGCTGACGCAACATAAAAAAATGGGGATGGACTAACCCATCCTAGATCCTTTCACATTGAAACCTACGCATTTGACTGAATCGTAAGTAACAGTTGATCTTAGTCGTGTTTAAAAGAATTTCACAGAAGAATATTAAAGATTTTATAAGTTGTAATATAACATCAAGTCATATCGAACTTATGGACCAAAAATTGACATTCTAGAACAATATTTACAGAAACAATCGTTTTTTATTGCTCGACATCGATATCAAACAGTGATTTGTATTAGTTTAATTTAATCTTAATCGTGATGAAGAGTGTTTGATTTTTTTTTATATTTTATTTATTGTTAGGATTTATCATTAAAGATACAAGCAATAATGTGAAGATAAATTGCATTTTTACATGAATAAAATTCGATTGGAATAAGTATTTTATTTATCTAGTTTTTAAACAAACTTTAGAAAAAAAATCTATTGATTGATTCTATAGAAATTTTGAGTATTTTGTGAACAAATAAAACGACAAGGACATAGAGTACAAGATAAAAACGTGCGTATACACCTTTCTTTTTCAGTTTATTAGATCGTTCTTTTGACACAATTACGTGTTAATGGACAAGTGATAAGAAAATTTTCATCATCCTACACTAATATTGGCAGATATTACATAAAATTTTTCTCGTGTTCTATTGTAACTACGTCTGTATCCTATCCTTTATAATATAAAAAGCTTCACAATTTTTTTTTTTTTTTTGTTGGCTTATATAATTAATTTCTTACTTGAATTTTCGTATCATGATTAGATGGAATTTCTTCAACTTTAATACGTGTTGTATCAATATGACTTTCATTTGTATCTGCATGTGTATTTGAATTATTACTATGTATAGCTAATCGACTAATACCATCGGTTGAAATACGATGTTGATCAAAAGGTCCTGATAATGTTGCTGTTGTTGTTGTTGTTGTTGAATTTGTATGATAATTATTATCTGACTCAGATTTAATTTGTGTTGTTGAAAATGATGTTGAATAATCAATTTGTGGTGCAATACGATTTGGTGGACCTTGTTCACCAGCTGATTTATCAATTGATGTTAATGTTGTTGTTAATGCTTGTTGTTTTTTTAATATTTGTTTTTCTTCATAATCTTTTTGAATTTTATATATTCGTTCAGCTAAACGTTGAAAATAATCTTCATGACTTGTAGCTGTATTATATGTATCAGCTTCTGTTTTTTGTGCATAATTAGTTATAAGAGCTAAACGATCTGGTGATAATGGATGATTATCTTGTTGAATTGTATTTAATAAAGCTGAAGTAATTTTTCTTACTAAATGACTTCGATGATCTTGATTTATATTTTGTTGCCATTCTTTTGCTAAAAGAAATAAGGAAATTTTACATTTTTGTTTTCTTTTTTTCTTTTTCTAAATAAAATTATTTAAGATTAATTTTACTTGATGGATTTTGTGATCGAAGTGTAGATGGCTTTTTTAAAGAACCACATAGAAAACAATTTGGTGTTGTACAATTCTTCCAGTGAAGAATTATATGACGAGATTGAACACAATTGTTAACTAAAAAAAAAGAAAACAGATAAAAGAATTTTTCTTTCGAACAATCTGTAAGTGCAAATCTTTAAATTTGAATGTAGATCAATCAAATTTATATAACAATTATGTCATTATAGCCGTTTTCTGATTTTCTTAAAATATAATTAACAACAAACAAATATATTTTTATGACTAATGAATATACAAAATGATGCGTTCAAGTTGACCTTGACTCTATTGGATCGAGAATATGTCAATAGAGCCTGCACATGAAATTAATAAATTTTGAAATGCAAAAAAAAAAACAGTCTGATTTATTTGTAAGCATTTAGTCTAGTCTAACTGATTGTATATAAATTTTAACTTCAATTTAAAATACTTACAAGAACAATTTTTAAAATCAGAACATTTTGTCATATGTTGAAGAACAGTACGCATTGTTGTGCAATGTGGTACTGTACAAAGATTTTGATGTGTGGTGTCATGAATATCACCATTATTAACTATTTGTCGTTCACGTTGAAGACATTTATGTGCATGAAGTAAAAGAGCAAGATGATGAATAATTTGTCGACGTTGATCAATTTGTTGTATATGTGTATTATTAATTACAGATGAATCTATATCGGAATTCATTGTTATTGGAGTTTGTTGTGGAAATGATCGATTTATTAAAGAATTATTTGATGTTGTTGTAGATGATACACTGTTAGAAGAATAAATTGAAGAAATAATCGATCCTGAATCGGTACCATCCGACTAAAAATAAAAAAATAAAAATAAAAATAAAAACTTTGAAATATATTAAAAAAATAAAACAGAACAAACTCGATTTGACAATGGAGTATTATTATTGTTGTTGTTCATGACTGCTTAAAATAATAATAATAATAAATAGTAGCTATGCATTACTAATGAACAACAGCTAAATACAAATTTAAAAAGAAAAATTTTTTTTAAAGTTAATTATTATCCTTTTATTTTAAGATATCAACAAAAAACTTTGACCGATGGCCGTTTGCTATCTACCTATCAGTCAATCAACTTTCTCTCTCTAGTTGCGTACGATCCAATTGATGCAGAGAGAAAGAGAGAGAAACAAAAATACTGACAGAAAGAGGTCGCTGAACAGTTGAAAAGTGTTTGTTCTTATTTGTTCTTTTCATTTCTAATCAATTTTTTGTCATAACATGTCGGTTTTTTCCGTTTTTACAGGGAGAAAAATAAAAACAAAGAAAATAATGAATAAATAAAGAATTCTATTAGAAAAAAAACATTTGATAAACCTTTGTTTACTTATTTTTTTTTGCCTATCTATCTAAATCAATACCAACAATTCAACATGAATATTATGTTAATGATAAAATGGTCATTGAAGAAATTTCTTTTTAGTTGGGCCTAAAAACATTCATTGTTTTTATATAAAAGAAAACATTCTTTTTTTTTTGTTAAAATTAATGTTGAATATAGAAATGGGATTGAAAATGAAATATGAATAATATCGAAATTTAATTTAATATATCAAACAATGAAAGACTCAAGAATAATATATTGAAAAATTCATATCTAATTTATTTTTAATAATGACTTTTCGATTTATTTGAAAGTATAATAGTGATGCAAATTCAAATGCACAGAGAGATAAAAGTCAGAAAATTTTAATAAATGTCAATGTCTTGAAACTATAAAAAAGAAAATTGCACTCAACAATAGGAATACATGAATTTCAACTCTTAGAATCGGTTGAAATGGGAATGGGTCTTATCCACAGTTTGCTTGTCGATCATGAACATGTATAAAAAAAGCTTATTAGCGGAGCTTCAAAGGAGCTGAAATGTGGAACTCACGCATGTCCTTCAGACCTGTTATCCTCATGCATGATTCATAAACTGCACGATACTTTTTGTTCAAATACTTACGAAAGCATTGAAATATCTTATAGAATCTAAAGCCTTTTATGCGTGGTTGCTGAGGTTTGTAATGAGGGGTATGTCTGTAATGGGGGAGGGCCTGTGATGGGAGGGGGTGTCTGTAATGGGAGAAGGGGGTATCTGTAATGAAGGGGGTATCTGTAATGAAGGGGGTGGGGGGAATGGGGGAGCCGCCAAGCCTTGAACTTAAAACTTACACTCACTATTTTCTTCGAAAATATATGTGAGTTCCACAAAACTGCCAATATCTCTTGCTAAAAAACAAATCGTAATGAGACCAGGAATGATAGATGAGAGGAGAAGCTGCCTTTAGCAACAAATAAGCTAGCATGGCCACCTTTTTATATATGTTTGTAGTTAACAAACAAACCGTAGAAAAGGTTCATTTCCATTCCAACCAAACAGTACAATATTTTTTTTCGAATTTTTTAATTGATCATAATTTTTATTTTCTCTCAAGATATTCATTGACTAATTTCTAATGAAGACGATATTTTTTGAGTTGAAACAACATCTACATAATTCTTTTCAAGATATTTCAATACTTTGTCGATATCAATAAACAATTGGCAGTTATGTTCGTTAAGGTGCATTAAGAATGGTATAAAACAATACCACTGTAATTGGAATATTAGTTCTTCATTCGGCATTGACGAAAAAAGATCGATACCAAATGCATGATTTTTAACAACAAATAATTCTTGAAACATTCTTTTTATTATAATATCATTTGCTTGAACATTGATGTACGATGAAATATGAAAATTTTTAATAGTCTATTAGGCTCACTATCATGTCAAAAATATGAATTATCATTCTATTAGAAATGAATTTTTAAGAAGTACTTTTTAGAGAACAATAAAGAAAGTGAATAAGCAGATGTTATTACGTAATAAAAAACTGTGTTTAACAGACGTGTACATCTCATTGATGTGAATCATGTAATTAAACTATAACTTGTTTGAACAAATGACCTATACCATTTACATTCTATTGAACAAGTTTTACGGCATAGAAATTATTTTATAAAAGTATTCTCATAAAAGTTCATGATAATGTTTTTATGAAAATGAAAGTTAAAAAAATTTTCTTAACAAAATATTGACAAGTTTGGTAATACTTTAGTCAATACCGCTCTTTCATAAGGCAAATCTAAAAGTAGTTCATTATAAAATGACTACTGCTGTATTCCAAAACTCATCACTGATTTTTGCTTTCGATCAATTCCAATCAAGATTTTGGAATTCTATTTACAAGTAATTCTTCACTACAACACCGTCATAATTGAAATAAATATTTACCAAATAAAATCGAAAATATCATTGAACATTAAATAAATCTCATACAAATAGTGTTCCATTCTAATTATGTAGGAAAAGAAATAAAAGACAACAGAATACTTTTAAATTATAGATCATAGAGAATATGTGATTAACTAAACTTATTGCGGAATTATTAATATGAAAAAAAATTGTTCTATATATTAAAGCTATGATAGAAAAACAAGTATTCAATTACCGTAAATGAAATTCATATTTTGTATATGTATCTTTTATACATAAATTTATGACAACTTGCAAGAAGTAAGCAGACAAATCAACCAATAGTTTTAGACTAAATAAATTAAAGTTGATGATTATAAGAGTAAGTTGAATATTTATTGAATTTAACGAGTGAAGTTCCTTAACTGATTCATCGCTTTTGAGTCGAAACTATGCGTATCGTGTAGACTCTAGTAAGCTATGAATATCCTGAAAAGAACTCGGGTCCTCAGCTAATCGATATAAAAATACTGCATTTTTAGAGTATTTTTTTACTGAATGCCGAAGCCCTCCTCAGAAACATCGGAAAAATTGATTTTCAAATTTCGACTTGAAATTTTTCATGGAGATAGGTCATAATGAAAATCATGTATTATGAAAGTTTCAGAACTTTTCGTTGTTTCTATCCTAAGATACACTTATGATAAGAGTGTATTTTTCACATCACTCGTACACACAGGCAGATTCAGATGTTCTTACTTCAAAATAAGAGCAAATAAAAAGACCTGACATTTTCACAATAAACTATTTTTATTAAGATCTGTCTACATGTAAAGTTTCAATTCGAAATTCGGAAGTCAGTTTTCTTGATGTTCCTGAGGAAGATCATGGTATTCATTTAAAAAATACTTTAAAAATACAGTATCTGCGCAGTAATCAGCAAAAGACACGAGTGCTTTTCAAGACATTCATAGTTCATTAGAATCCATATGATGCCCATAGTCCCGATTGAAAATCAATTAATCAATTTAGGGAACTCTCCTTGTTAGTAAACTTAACTACAGTGTTCATTTATCTCAGCTTAATGATCTACACTTTGATTATTACATACTGTTCATACATAATATTTTCATAGAAATCATCAAATATACATAAATTTTAGTTTCGGTATTTATCAATCTTTGTTTTGTTTTTTTTTTAGTTTAACAGTTTTTGATGTAATATATAATAAAATAAGACAAAGTATAGATTGTAATGTGTTCAGAAATAGGAATGATTTAATGAATAGATTATTTTGATGAAGTGAATTATTCAATGTTACTAAACGAATCAATAATTAACTTATTCTTGTTTTTTTACGAAATTTAAAACTAATAACTTAATTTGTAGTTAATTGATGGAGAAGTTTTCAAAAAGAAAAATCACTAGAAAGTATGAACATTCTTTTTCTTGCAATAGATAAAACATTTATCCTTCCTTCTGAACAAACATAACATGTCTGATCCTATTGATGTTTAACTTTCTCTTCATTAAGATAAAGTTCGATTATCTAGTAAAGATATTATTATTGTCATATAAGATAAAAGATTTATTTTTCAAAGAAAAAATAAACTAATGATAAGATTCGAATAAAATAACTAAATCAAGTTTGAGACTAAAAATTTATAATACATATTAGACATCTTTTGTTTTTTTTTTCGATATTGATTACGAAACATAACTGAACATCAGTTTTGTTATTAGATAAATATTTGTTCATTCTCATGATTGTTGTTGACAAAAGCTCTGATTGTTTGTTTAATAAGAAAATGTCGACGACGATTAATTGTAAACAAACTTTTGTTTGATCATTCTTTCGTTGATGCAATAACTATCTATCGATGAAAGAATGAAGAGAAACAAAAGTTTAGTCGACGTATGTTGAAATTTCTTGTTCTCTGTCTATCTCGATTGTTCCAATTAATCATAACATACTTCACATAAATTCACTTGAACAACAAGAACGTTCAAGTAACATCGCGAACATTAATGTCTTGTATATATAACCGTTTGATTTCATTTTATTTTTCCTCAAATGAAATGAAATGAAGTACGATTATTTATCAAACTTTTATCCATTTTTCTACGTATTCCTATTTCGATTGATGTTAATATCAAAAATAAATGCATGTGATGTCATGGGTTCACGTGCATGTGGTCAAAAACCAGAAAAAGATCTTCGAGATTCAGATCCAATTAAATATTGTATTGCTTCACGTGTTTATTTTGAATGTGTTCATAAAAAATATCGTGGTTGTGAAACTAAAGAAAAATATGAAGTGGCTATGGAATCAATGATGAAAGGTAAGAGAATTTATAGCAAAAATTTCTTTTATAATTCAGTCTTTTGAAAAAAAAAAGTGCAAAATTATATTATAACCTTTATGATCGATTTCTAGGTTTTTTTTATTTCGAAAATTAATAATGATCTATTATTCTTTGATATCTACAAGGTATTTTAAAATATAATATGGTTTACTGTTTTTTGAATAACTTTTGATACGAACATCATAGAGACCTACGGTTTTCACTATTCAGGAAAGAAAGAAAACCCAGAGTTATATTTGATTGGTCAGCAATGGACTGATCTGAAAAAGCAGCTAGACAGAGGTAATTCACATGTTGAGTCCAATGGTAATATTTGTTTTTTAGGTTCGAAATAATCTGACTCTGTTATTTCAATATTTCTGAAATTCCAGAATCAGTCTCCATGTAACGAAGAAGTCGACATATCGAAAGTATTGAGATAACAGAGTCAGATCAGTTCGAACTTAAAAACAAATATCACCAATGGACTCAACACGATGAATTATCCCTGTCTGGCTGCTTTTCCAGGTCAGTCAATTGCTGACCCATCAAATATAACTCTAGCTCTTCTTGCTTAAATAGTGAAAGCTGTAAGTCTCTATGATGTTACCATCAGAAGTTATTCAAAAAATAGTGGAGTGCATTATATTTTAAAATGAATAGTAATTTTCAAACTATTGCTAAGTTTACAGAAGCTATGAAAGAAAAATTAAATGCCACATCATCATTGAAAGACTTCTAAAGGCCAAAAAAAGAGAAAAACTTTATAAAAAATGCGTAGAATATTGTGCATTTCAATTGAATTTTCCTTTCATTGTATTTCTTAATTTAGAGTATTATAGTTTGCTTCTTTTTTTGATAAGATGTATATAGCAAGAAAGTATAGACCTCACTACATCGCATGATATATTAATCACAAAGAACAAATAGAAGTTAAACAACAAAGAAAAAAAGATCGTTTTCTTTTCGCTACAATATACTGAATTATAAGAAGAAAATATTTATAAGGAGGGTTGGTCATGATATGATCAGTTTCATAGATAATAGGACATTTGCGACTAGACCCCGTCGGGTTCAAGATTTTTGGACCCGAACCCGGGCCCGCTTGTTTAAAAGATGTTGGATCCGGATCCGACTCGGACCCGGTCGCTTAAATTTTTTGGATCCAAGCACGATGATAAATCAGTTTCGATAATATATTCAAAAAGTCTTTTGTTGCTTTTTTGTATATTTTCGAAATACATTCAATTTTTTTCTTCATGAAACGAACAAAATTTTGAAAAAATTCACAATACATTGTATGCATCAAAGTTTTCTTCACATCTGGACCCGACCCGGATCCGGTCACAAAAACATTTCAGAGCCGGAATCCGATCCGGACCCGAGCGGGTCCGAATTCTACCCGACAGGGTCTATTTGCGACATGCACTATTGCTTTTCTCTCTCGATAATGAATAAAAATTTTGTGAAAATAGTGACGGAAGATTTATTATTGTGAGTGGATAATAGCTTCAAACGGCTTTCATAGTTGAATGCCAAATTGGATTGTCTAATGGTGATATTTATTTAATACGTATATGCGATATTCATCTAATGTAGATATAGACAAAGGAACAGACGGGAAGAAAACAAAGAAGATAAATACAGAACAAAGAAGGTGTGGGTGTAAGGAGAAATTCAATTAAGGTGCACTGTAAATTCTTGAAAACTATCATATTCGAGAATGATCATGTTTATACACAGTGGCTCCGAAAATGAATCACATAGATTTAATATTGATTTTTTTCTGTAATTCTATCTCGCATAAAGAATCCAAATAGTGACTTGAATAGAGAAAATTATTAACAATAAGGATTTTACGGGAAATAAAATCTTCACAATTTAGAATTTCTAGAAAATCCTAGTTTTTCAGTAACCATGTCCTGAAAATAAAAGCCCCTATTGATTACATGTAAAATGGCACATTTGCGAGCTCTTCACGACATTTTTTGGCTGAATAACGTAAATTTTAAGAGAAACCCAAAATTCCTCTTTGTCCAATTCTCCCTTCGCAAAATTACGAAAAAAGAAAACAATTTTTGGACGTTTCTTAATATCAATGTAGTTTTGTCAGTAATGTTGTGAAGGATCAGTTATTCTGTCATCTCATGTAATCAAACGAAGCTTTTATTGTTGGATCCTGGATGTTCAAAAACTAGACTTTGGGTTTTCTAGAGATTCGGAACTATGACGATTTTATTCTCGTAAAATTCTTGTTGTTAACAATTTATTGTATTCAAAAACACTTTTTAGATTCTTTATGCGGGTTATCATTACGAAAAAAATGAAAATCGAAATTAAATCTTTATGATTAATTTTTGAAGTCACTCTAAAATATTCTTAAGTCTATCTAAATATCATTTACTAGACTTCTAACAAATATAAAATCTTTCTTTCTATTTTGTTAATTTTAGGCATTCGAAAACGTGTCGATGATCTATTAGCTTTTTGCAGTGATAAAATCGAAGATTATAAATTTAATATTATATGGGAATCTTCAAAACAACCCGGAACAATTGATTCTGTACGTAGTGGTGGTTCTCTATCAAGTGTATCATTAAAAAATGGTATTGTTAGTCCATCATCTGTACAAGAACTTTTACCAAATGATCTATGTCAAATAAAAGCAATTAATAATTTATGTCAACCATTAGCAATTACTGTTAAATTTAATCCATCATGGAATACTGTTAATAAACGTAGTTGGTGTCAACAAGCAACAGTTTATTTTCGTTGTTTAAAATCTCGTCTTGATAAATGTTCACAACAAGATATACAAAGTCAATTTCAACAACTTGAACGTTATCTTTATTCACAAATAAATATCAATTGTCCAGGTGGTGTTGATGGATGTACACGTCATTCAACAGATGCACGTTGTAAAATTGGTTTAAATCAAATTAATTCAAGTTCATCAACATTTTGCCTTGTTTATTTTCTTGTTCAATCGGTATTACAAATACTACTATTGTTATAAATAAAAACACAAAAAAAAAAAATAATTTTCATCATTTTATTTATATAAAGAACTATCTGACATAATTGCTTGCTTTATTACTTTTTTTCTATTGAACCAAAAAAGAAGAAGAAGAAGAAGAAGACAAAAAATACTATTTATGAACTTTCTACTCGACGAGCTTTTTGAAAAGCAGATATAAGTGCACTAAGTTGTAATTTTTCTGTAGCACCATTTGCTAAACGATATCTATAGAATAAATAAATAGATAAAATAATAGTATTTTATTAATTAATTTTACTCAATATCAGCCATTTTAATAAGAAGATGAATACGAATTTCACGAGGAAAATCAACTAAGAAATTAATAAAATAATAATTTTATTCAATTGAAAATTATTTCAATTACTTCTATGAACATATCGATGAAGTTCAGTAAGAATATCTGCTAATGCATAACCTTTAGTTGTTTTTAATGTTGATAATCCTGAAAAGTAAACATTTTTTTAGCTAAATTATTAATCATTTTTCTTTTTTAATTTACTTTGTGATGCAACTGTAAAATTTTCATTAAGTAATACATTTATAATTGTTTTAACATCATTTTTTGATGGATGACCAACACATTCATATACCGAAGTTTCTGTAACTAAACCTGATGCCATATGAGTACTCTAAAAGGTTTATACAATAATTTGGATTTTAGATAGAATTAAAAACAAAAACAAATCATACACATATTCATTTAAAAATCTAGATATTACTTACAGGAATCTCTTTTCTCAAATATATAGAGAACCGCTGATTACATGTGCTAAAATTAAACTTCTCCGCCGGCTTATTACCAGTCGTATTTTGTCTTCGAGAACTAAAAAAACATCTTTTCTCAAATGCTAGATAATATTTGGGATGATTACTTTTTTTATTTTGCCTCTTAATATACGAATAAAAATATCAAAATCCTGAGAGTATCCTTAAAAAAATGCACGATAAACTTAACTTTGGTCGAAAGTAAAAATGTTGGATAAAAAGATCATTATTGTACGATCGATATCGACTTATGGTACGTGAATGTATGACTGAAGAGAAGACACATCCACACTCTAATTGCAGGTTATCATAATAGAATAAATTCACGTATTTATCGAAATCACTCAAATATATGGAATTTGATTAATTTTATGAAAGTGGAAGAACAACATAGACAGAATTCAATGGTCTTCTGGTGCATTGTAGCAGAAAAACAAACGAACAATAGCATTATACAATTGAATAATAGATATAATAATTATTTCATTACGGTATCTGATCTCTTCAATGATTTCTCTTTTATTGTAGCAAACAGAAAAAGTTATTGTTGTACAATAAAAATATTATTTAAGGTCGATAAATTAACATCTTAAAGTATTTTTGTTTTTCTTGCATTCTTTCTTTTTCAATAATCAACATTTCCGTTTTAGATATTTATACGTTCGATCATAGTTGAGATAATCCTTTTTTTTTTTATAGAGATTTTTTGTGAATTCGGGTAAGGGCAGCAGCTCCTCATATTTTGAAGCAAAAAAAAATAACCAAACACCTTAAACATTTTCTAGTATTCGTAGAAAAAAGTTTCAATTCAATTAGATGTACTATAATTTAAAAAACGGGATAGATTCACCTCATTTTTTTTCGTGTCAGAATTTCAGTCTTTTAAGACGAACGAAATAATCTGAAAATTTCTAGTGCAGAGAGAAAGTCTTTAAACTTGATTAATAGACATCGATAAACAACGTTCTTTAGTAGAAATATGTCTTGAATGAATATAGCTTTGTTTAGCTCTTATATTCTTGTTTTTAATAATGTTAAAAATAATACCTGAAGAATATTCAATGCACGTCGCATATCACCATTAGCTAATTGAAGAATTGCTTTTTTACCCTCAGGTTCAATTTTTACACTAAATAAACAAATCAAGAAATTCTTTTTTTTTCTATTAAATTTTTTTTTTTTGTATTAACTTTTCTTGTTCAACAACATATTGTAATCGAGGCATCATTTGTTCATTTGATAATGGACCAAATCGAAATCGTGTACAACGTGATTGTACAGCTGGAATTATTTTTGATAAATAATTACAAATAAAACAGAAACGAGCTGTAGCTGTATATTGTTCAATAACTGTCCACGACAAGAAAAAACAAACAAACAAATGAGAAACAACAAAAAAATAAAGAAAAATTTTACTTCGACGAAGAGCATTTTGTGCATCAGATGTCATAGCATCAGCTTCATCAAGAATAATTAATTTAACACTTTTTCTAAAAATAAAACAAATATATATATATATATAAGAAAATTTTTCAATAATACAAAAAAAGAAAAATTAAGATCTTCATACTTATGAAGAGTTTGTGTACTAACAAATGTTTGAATTTCATCACGTACTATTCCAATACCTCGATCATCAGATGCATTTAACTACGATCATTAATATATATAGAAGAAAAAAAATCCTTTAGGAAAATCATTTAATTTACTTCGAGCACACAACCACGCATTTCTGCTGGTGTATACAACTGTTTAGCTAATGCCAAAATTGTACTTGTTTTTCCTAAAAAAGAATAAAATAATCAAAATGCATAACATACATGTACAAGAAAAACAAACCTGTGCCTGCTGGTCCATAAAAAAGTAAATGTGGTAATTCACCGAGTGCCATATAACGTTTGACTATAGTAAAAAACAAAAAGATTAATAAGAGCAAAATGAAAATTTACTTGTATCGATAATATCTTTATGAGATACAAGTTCATCAAGTGTTGCCGGACGATATTTTTCAATCCTAAATAATTAATTATTCGTCTTTTTTTCCTCTATAATTCAATCATATTTACTAACCAAGGAAGATTAGCCATTTGTTTTTTTTTTATTTACACTATTTGAAAAAAAAAATATATATATATATAAATTCTCTATCTAAAAAGAAGATATGAAATTTTGTTTTGTTCGCTTTATCTATATTTTAAGATGATTCAGAAATGATTTCAGGAACATTATAAATTTCATGATTATTTAAAGGAACAAAATAATGAATTAATGTTGGTTCGTATATTTCAATGAAAGGATGAGCATCTAATTTATTTGTCTAGGAAAAACAAAACAAAAAAAAATTAAATTCTATTGATAATTACTACAAAAAATGTTATTATCTACCTGAATAAAATCTGCTAAACGAGAAGGTACTCTCGAGCTTGCTATAGAAACAGAAAAAACACTATTAAATGGAAATGTTGTATAAATTGATTGCACAGATTTTGGAAGTTTAAAAATTTTATAATCATCTGATTTCATTCGTTCAATTATGCTTTCATCTTTAGCTTCATCAACAATCATACCAACAATAAAACGTCGTTGTTCAACTTGTATCTAATTTAAAATAAAGAAACTTATAGCTTGGTTTCTTTTTTTTCGAATTTATCTTTTAACTTACAACATCTGGATTATCATAATAAATTGCAATAGTTGAATGTGATGGTGAATAATTAAGAATATCTCGAAATATATCTGCTGATTTAGAATAATCACCCTGTTGAAATTTATAGGCAATCGTTAAAAATTCAAATGATGGTTGAAGAACTTGTATTTTAATTGGTGTAAAAAGTCCTGAAACTTTTAATAACCAAATAATAGTTAAAATTAGTGTTAAAAATGTTAAACCAATAGCTATTATAATGATAGTAGTTAACATCTGAAATTAGGAGAAAAAGAAAAAGAAGAAAAAAAAACTGAATTTTAATAACAAAAAAAAAAAAAAAACAAAATTTATTTTATATATTCTTTTTTTGTTTTGTTTTTTTAACTAATTATTTTAGTTATAATTCCTGCTGCCATTGTCAAACCACTTTGTCTTAACATAAAACGTCCAAGTTCTTTAACATCTGAATATAATTCACAGCATATTTGTCGTTGTAGTACAATTTCAATAACACCACTTGAATTTTTTGTTAATAAACGTGGATTTTTTCGTTTAAGTTCACCCGTTGAACGATCTAATTCTTCAATTAAATTTGTTATTTTACCTTGTTCTTGCATAGATTTAAAATGAAATACAATTGGTGTACCGGGTAATATTGGTACTGATATATTAAATATAATAATACGTGCTTGTATTATAGTTGCACATGGTATTGGATATTCTGGATCACAAACAACATTACCAATAAATAAATGTGTTGGATCAACACCTTGAATATTAAGTGTTACATTATCACCAGCAAATGCTGATGAAACATTTGTATTTTCAATTTGAACTGTTTTTATTGTTACTTGATCATTTGATGGTCGTAATAGAAGACGTTCATTTACTTCAACACCACCACAATCAATACGACCTGATATAGATACAGTACCAGCACCAATACCTGTTGCACGATATACATCTGTTATACATAAACGGAATGGTTTTGATATAGGTCGTTCAGGTGGTTTAAGACGATCAATTAAATCAAGTAATGTTGCACCACATATAACACCATTGATTTTTATATTTGAAGGATTATCTTCTTTTTGATACCATGATAATGATGGATTATTTGGTGTTATTAAATTTTCTCCTGTCCAACCGCTAAGTGGTACATATGTAATATCTGATTCTTTATAACCGGATGATTTAAGAAAACTTGAAAGTTTTTTAACTATTTCTTCAAATCGTTCTTGTGACCATTCTATTGTATCCATTTTATTAACACCACAAATTAATTGTGATACACCAAGTGCTCGTAATAATAGAGCATGTTCACGTGTTTGACCACCAAATTCAAAACCAGTTTCAAATTCACCACGACGACTATCAATAACAAGTATAGCAACATCAGCTTGAGCTGCTCCATTTATCATATTTGGTATAAAGTCTATCAAAAAAAACAAAAAGAAGAAATTAAAAAAAATAACATATTTTTTATTTTTCATTGTATTTTTAATTATTAAAATTCTTCTAATTGTGTTTTATCAATAGTCAAATTTTAAGATATCTATAATTATGAAATGAATACTACTTATATATTCTGTGAACTATTATTGATCTACTATATTATTAGTTTTAGTAAAAATTTAAAATATATATGATCGATTTAATTGAACACAAGTCAACTTACATATTGTATTCTAAAATAATAGAGAAATTATCAATTAAAAATAATATTCAAATTGTTCTATATTTAAATAATTTATCTATTAAAGAAATATTCATGCTTTAATTTTTGATAAATGTTTAAAATATCTATTCTTATTAGTTTTCTGATACTAATGCAATTTCGTGTTTGCATTGTTGAATAATTCAACTAAATAATTTAATATAACTACAACAGTGAACATTTCATTATTAATCATATAGTTTCATATGTAACACTGACGATTGAAGTCCATCAACTGATGAATCGCTTTTAATTTATATTAATTTTTATAGTCGTATTTTCAATACAATATCACAGTCCTCTTAAGAAAAACTAACTTTCGAATTTCGTCTTGAAACTTTATATAGAAACAAGTCTCAACGAGAATAGTTTATTGTGTGAAAGTTTCAAGTTATTTCGTTGTTTCCATCCTATGATACAACCTTGGTACAAGTGTGTATTTTTCATTGCTCAGATATCCGTGCAAATTCGATATTCAAGTTTCAACTGTAAATTCAGAAATCAGTTTTCCTATGATTTTGAGGACAACCACGACGTTATATTGAATAATACTATAAAAATGTAATATGTTAGCAGTAATAACCTATGGGCCCGAACTCTTTTAGGAATATTCATGATCGTTTAAAGCTTATATAATGCACATGCTTTTAGCTCAACAGCGATTAATCAATTGGACAACTTCCTTCGTAAGACGAAAATCCATTGTTTTTCATTAGAAACTTGAATACAGCATCTATTTCTGTATTCCGAAAAAAAAAGAATCATATCCTTTTCGTTATTTTTGTATTCTATATTCTCTATTAAATCTATATCCAGAATTCGATGACACAAACGTTTGAAATATATGAGTGTGTGTGTGTGTGTATTTTGGATTACCTTTATGTCCTGGTGCATCAACAAGATTAACAATTTTAGTTTTAGTTTTAAATTGAGCTTGAGCAATATCCATGGTAACACCACGTTGTCGTTCTTCTTCGGATTCATCCAAAACAAAAGCATATGAAAAACTTTCTTTTCCTAAACGAGCTGCTTCAGTTTTATTTTTATGCATTGTACGATCATCAACAACTTTTAATTTCACAAGTAGATGACCCATTAATGTAGATTTTCCTGCATCAACATGACCAACAACAACTAAATTTAATAAATCACGTCCTTCAAGACGTTCATTATAATCACGTAATGTATTAGTACGATCAGCTGCTATTGGACGACGTTTTAAAGTAGAAGTTACAGATGATGAAGTATTTTCATTTCGACGTGAAACAGAAGATGGTGAAACACCTTGTCGAGGTGTAACACTTGGAGAATCATATGTAGATTTTGATTGTTTTTGTGGTGAAATACTTCGATCAGATCTGTCACTTATTTTTAATGTAGCTACACGAGCAGGCATTGTTTCAAGTCCAGATGGACGAATAGGTACAGCTAAAAGATTATAGAAGTTTCTCATTTGGTTTTCTTTTTACTTGAGAAGAAAAGAAAAGATTTACTTTCATTTTTTGATCGTTCTATATCATCGTCTGGTTCCATATCAAATTGAGTATCAAAATCGTCACGTAATATTTTACGTCCTCTCGTTCGTTGTGGATCTTCTTGAACAACAGGTAGTTCTTCTTCTACTACTTTATTAACAATACTTGTACCTTTATTTTTTTTATTCTTTCTATTTTTGTTTTGTTTTGGTGCAACAAATGCATGTAATGAATGTTCTTTTCTATTTGTACCATCAGCCATAAATTCTCCATGAACACTTGGTGAAAGTGGATAATTATAATGATCATCAACAGAACGAGCTGATAAACCATCATATTCTTCATCAAGTGTTTGAGCATTTTTTTCCATACCACGAAAATCTGAATGACGCATTATGTGTTATTTCCACAAACACTATTGAAGTTTTATTTCAAATAAAAGTAAATTTCTTCAAATAATAAAAATCAAAGAAAGGGTTATAGTACAAAAAAAAACACAGCTGATTGGTTCATTATTGGTTGGTATTTATTTGCCATTGTTGGAATTTGTCAACTTAGCCAATATTATATGTAATAGTAAGAAAGAAAAAGATAGAGGGCAGTAGCCACTTATAATATATAACGTTTGTGCATATCACTGTAATGAAAATAATTCAAGTCAAACAAAGTTTTCAACATATAGCATTGATACTCGAATTGCTAACTTCAGAGGATATGCGCTAAGCTAATTTTCGATGTTTCTTCAGATCGACGGTATTCATATTCTGATTGGTCTAATTGAAAGAGCACATTGAATAGAGATACGAAAATTCCTAGAACATGTTGTCGAAGATAACATTTGTTTAACTTATTATGAATGTAGTTCCTGTGGATTATTTATATCAACCATGATCAGGATTGTTTTGCTCTATTCGAAGCTGTAGTCGACATTCATAAAATATAAAACAAAAGTGTTGAAATTGGTTGAAAATTCACATTTTTTTTTCGACTAATTCCAACTGATTTTGAGATCTGTGTTTTGTATTAGACAAAAGAAATAAGAATAGATCCGAAAATAGCGTTCAAAGCTAATTACAACTGACATGAAGAACTGCTAGGAGGTATGGTAATTTTCTATAGTAGGCATGTGTTTTTGTAAGGAGGAATCAACCAATTCCTTGAATTTCTAATCGGAGTTTAGAATATTTCCAGTGTCGAAAATTATCGAACTCCTAGCGATTCTTCATGTCAGTTGTAATCAACTTTGAATGCTCTTTCCAAACATATTCTTAGTTTTTTTTGGTCTAATGCAAAACATCAGTCTCAAAATCACTTAGAATTAATTCCAAAAAAAAAGCTATTCATGGTCGATATAAACAATCGACAAGAACTACATTCTTAATAAGGAAAACAACAATGTCATCTTTGGCATCATGTTATAGGAATTGATGCATCTGTACTGCACTGTAACTAAACTTGCTTGTCATTCTGTACATGAAAAAAAAAACATCTATTGATAGAGTAGTGAGCATATCTAGATTTGGAACAATTCAAAGAAGTGAAGAAGAACAACAATAATAATACGATTGAATAATAATTGACGTAATTAAAATAGGAAAGAAAAAATCTTAAAAGTTGGAGAATATACCATAAGAGACAATCAGATTATTGTAAGAGAATAGCGTACAGAAAATCCTGACGACACTAGTTTTTATGTGAATGGCATTTGAGATAAGGCCGTTTCTAACACTTATCAAAGAATGAGAGATAGTTCATCATATATTGTAAATACAGTAGAGTGTCATCAATTTGGACAGCTTTGCTCTGATTTCCAAAAAAGGAATGAAGCTTATCTTTGAAAATTACGACAATGTCGGAAATTTACTGAATTGGAAACATCAAACATACATCCTCAGATTGTGTCTAATATTCAATCGCTGTACGTTATTACAGATCGGATGTATCTAGACTAAAGTCAAACGATAAACCTTTCTATCAATACTTAATGTCGATCAACAATTCAACATGAAAGAAGTTACTGTATCTACGTGTCCGTTCATTTTTTTTTCGTTCCAATCAGTGTGATGATATGAAAGTTCTTAATCAAGTCTTGGATATTTTGTAGCTGACATTAAAAACTTTCAATGTCTGATTTTGTACCTTCATATTGTCATACCAATCACAACAAAAAAAAATAGTAAAATGAAACAGGATTAGGTGAGTCAAACCACTTTTTGCGTTGAGTCAAGATATTTTTGCCATTTTTCGTTTTTTATTTATTTTGATTAAGAATGTCGTCAACAAGCTTTTCATGACACGATATCTAGTTCCTAGTTTGTATGCACAAGAAAAAAAATAATAAGAAGAACAGTCTTCCACAACACAGTAAAAACACCTAAACTTAAATCTGTTTACAAGCAAAATTTATCGATTAACATTTAAATTAATATCTCATTGCACTTTAAAGATGTTAAAATACAAATATTAACTTGCGAAAATTTTGTACGAATGACTCGAGTCAATGACACCCAACTTTCAAGTCGGACTCGCCTATCCCTAGTTAAACAAAAAAACAACATGAACTAAAGTGTATAGTCTATGAAAAAATTGCTAATGTTTTCCAAAGAACTGTATCAAATTTTCTATTAATATGAAAAATAAAATAAAATTTTGATTGAAATATTCTATTTGATTTTTAAATTGAACATTCCATCGATAATTCAAATATATGTCATGGATATGTAAAAGTTCAAAAAAAAAAAATTTTTTTTCTGAACTCAACTATTCTCTCTTGTTATATTTTTTTAATGAAGAACAAAAAACTTATTAACAAAACAAAAAACCGATAACAAAGCAAAAATTCCATTTCATAAATAAATATCACAGTTATAGAAATGCATAATATACATAACAATTTAATTTTTCTTCACTGTATAAAGTTGTTAAAATTTTATAGTATTTTTATTGTTGTTGTGGTTGTTGTTGAACTGTTCTGTTCATCATTACGATATTTTCCTGGTGTAAAATAATTATGTTCACCTTCAAAACGTCGAACTTCAGCTACTTTTTGTTGTATAGATGAAAACATATCATAAGGTGCTGGATCAGTTTTATCATATTGACGTGAACTTTGAAAAAAATAAAATGATAATGTAGCAACCATAGCTGATTGATCAAAACGATGTGTACCTGTTATTCCACTCATACGTTTACATTCTGTTCGAGAACTTGATGGTGATATACAATTTGAATCAAGTGCACATGTAACCCATGTTTTAAGTACAAGACGTGAAAGAAAATTATCAGTAACAGCAACAAAACCTGCTTCAGCTATATAAATATCATCGAATGTAAAAGATGTTTCATTAAACCATGAAAATGTTCCGGATAAAGTAAAACATGATAAATAATGTCCAGGTAATTCACGACATGAAAATCCACGTATTAAATTATCGATTATTATACGATCAAAATTTGATGTTAAATAACGAACTGATGTATCACCATAAATTATTGTACCAAAACGTTGTACTGCATCCTAAAAATTATAATTATATCTTGTATATATATATATATATATTTAATTTTTTTTTCTATATTGAAAAATCTTACTTGAACTACAATAGGTTTCCAAGCAAAATTTGGTAAACTTCGAATATGAGGAGCGACTGATTCGATTTCAGTAAATGGAAATGGAATGATTATGCATCGTTCACAATTTCTTTTAATCTAAAATAAAAAATAAACTATTAGCATACAATTCCTGTTGGATTAGAATATGAAACATGGTGTGGCTGCTGTTACTAATCACGGAAGATTGCTTTATTCTATCTATTTTAGAATATATCTATTCATCATTCTTATACTTAATCCTCGAGAAATCGAATAAGAAATTATTAAGAGAAGTTATTGATATAGAGTATGTAGGGAAGGGATGTAGTTGAATTTCTACCCTATGTACTCCAATGCTCCTTTTTTTAGATCGTGTTTCATAAAATATGTTGATCGTCTTGTATTGATAAAAGAGAGAAACGTTCAACTTATCAACATTTATAATAACTCTTCTTATCTTATTTTCTATGGAATATGTTGATATAAGTGAGACTAACTTTTTTCTTGATTTTTATCTTTGAGATTAGTAAAGCTTTTTTTATTTTAACAGAAGACTTGAAACAACTCATTATTACTGGACTGCTATACTATGATGTTGTATTTTTCATGTTTAATCTAGTAGAATAAACTACTTCATGAAGAACATAAATTTTATTCTTTAGATGTTGATTTCTAGAACAATATCTATAGACACAATTTTTGTGGATTGAAAATATGTAATAAATATCTCAAGGTGTGTGTGTGTGTAATTCTCGTAATAGAAATCAAAATAAAGTAATAAAATATGTATCATAAAAACACAGCTTGAAACACTTATCGAAAGTTATCGAGAGAAAGAAAAATCAATTAGTCTATATATCGGCTAGAATAACTCTCAGATGTCTGATTGATTCTAGTTAGCATTGTTTGTTCTCAATTGATTCTTCAAGGATTTGGAATGTCTTTATTATAAACTAATTTTCTTGAGTATGAGTTATTAAATTTGTTTTATTAGATAAAAGACATTTTCTTAATAGCCTATGTTTTTATTCTCAAATGTATTTTCTCTATTAAGAATGAAAATATTTTACCATATTTAATTGATTTTGATCAAAACCAAGATCATATATAGCAACACTATAATTATAGAAATATTGATTAACTGTACGCATCGATGCTTGTAATGTATCATAAAAACGTGTATTAGCTGCAAGAATAATAACCGGTTTTTGTAGATTTTTTATTATTGTGTTATTCCATATTGGATGTTCACTGGTAAAACCATCTGATAGATAATTAGATACTTGTTTTAAATAATAAATAAAATGTGGTGTAATATCAATATGACCATTATCTGATACAGTTATATAACGTTGAAAAAGACAATAAATTTCATGTAAACGTTTTGTATTATTTGCAAATGGACGTAGAGTATTGTATAAATCAGTAAAATGAAATATACCAAGATATTCAAATACTTTACGATATTTTTCTTCATGAGAAATAAGTATTGAAAAAATTTTATGTAAACGTTCAATTGTTGGTTTTGGACGATTATCACCAGTATCATTATTTGAATCTTTTAAGGATTTATATCGAAGTAAAGTTTCTGTTGCATCAAAATTACATTTGTCTAAAAGATGATAATTATCATTTGCTTCATAATAAGAAATTTTTCTATCATTATTAATAGATTTAAATTTATTAGGTATTTGTTGATTAGACGGTACATGATTGTTAAGACGTAAATAAATAACAATAATAAAGAACAAAAATATTATTAATAAATATCGTAGTTTAATACATTTACGTAAACGTAATATGAACAAAAGCCATACAACTGGCTGTTGCCCGACTCTATTTGTCGGGCGTATCATCGAAAATTATCGAACGATATTCATCATAAATAGGAGATTATTATTCATTCTAAAGTAAAAACAGAAAAAGCAAATAGCAAAAATACATAAACCAAATTGAAAAAAAAAAGAATATATATAGACATGCATTGTCTGAAAGAAAATTGAAATGTACAGTAAATTATGACGGTAACTATGTTGACGATAGAACGAAAGTGCACTTTTGCATACTTCAGCTATTGAAAATTTACGTTGACACTATTCAATGAAAGATGAAAGACAGCAGCATAGCAACTATTGTATAAAATTCTTGGCAGTAGAATAATAAAAAATGAATGAAAAACAAAATGTTTGAATAAACAAAAACACGTAGTTTAATTCTTATATATTTGACTGAAATCAGGTCACGTCTTATGATTAAAAAAAAAACCAGATATTTTACATTGTATTTTGAAAAGAGAATGACGAAAAAAAGTGATGAAGAAGACACAACAAGTAACATTATATTTTTGTTTTTAAAACGTGAAAAATTGATAGTATTTAAAATCTAGTGTCCATTGGATTCGATCTAATTAAGGCCAAAAAAGAAGACTTACAGGTTCATGGTAGGTATATGCTTTTTCTTATTTGACCGATGATATATACTTAATTCTTTAACAATACGATATTACAATAAGTTTATAATATTTTTGAGAAAAACTTACAGAAAGTCAATAGAAAATATTCTCATACAAAGATTTCTTTCTATAAATAAAACACTCTTTCAAACATGAATTCACATAAAATTTGTTTTTTTTTCCTCTCCATTAAGCAAATATATTTGATACAATTATACATGTGTTACAGTCAAGTTACTACATTATCAAAATGAATATATAATTAAATGTAAAAAAAGAAACATGATGAAAACAAACATTTGATAGTTATTTGAAATCAAATGAATTTTATTTATAACTATTTGTAACACGCAATTGTATCTTCATTATGTTATCAACATCTGATTCGATCTATGATGAATTTGCTAACATTTTTTAATTTAAAAAAAACGAAAATCAAAGAAGAAAAAAAAAACGATAAAATCTTGCCTGTCAAATAAATTTCTTTTCAACATAATATTGTTTAGTTTTCTCAGTATAACAGACATTTAAAAAAAAAAGTATCATATCATATTCTATTAAATAGAAGGATGTTAAACAAGATACATTAATAGATTCAATCTTATCATGCACAATAGAATACATTGTCTTAATGTTACTACTTAAAATATATGATGTTTCACTTATTAATATTATGATGATATCTAGTTACTAACATGATTGAAAATATTTCTTACAAAATAAATCATGAAAAAAAAAAATGAAGCATAAGTAATGTATGCGCTCACTCTAGAGGTTTCATCTATGTGACGTCGAATAACGACACTTTAAAAATACAATTTTTATTTGTCGAAGAAACCATAATCTTGACAAAGTTATTATCATTAATGTTTTATATGCATGCGAAAAAATAATAACCGGACATCGAGTCGTTCGGAGCGACACATAAAAAAATTTTCCAGTCAGTTAGCTCAATAAGTAAGCAACGAGAAACTATCAGCACATGACAAAAAAAAAACCGAGAAAAATTTTCTACGATCTTTGGATCGTCTATTCTTCTACCCTTTTTCTTCTTTTTCTTCATCATTTTTTCTATTCTGTGTTCTGTCTAGTTTCACATATTGAGGGACTAACAAACCTTTGTTTGGTTTCTATTCAATAACCATCTTTAGTTTGTCATTTCTATCGCCAACGTTCATATTGTAAAAAAAAAGAAAAGAAAATAGTGCAGTGCATACTTCATCACATGTCTTATCAAGTATTCTGAAATATTTAGAGGATCCTTGACATTTAGCAACAGTAAAACTGAAGAGAAAATGATAATTTGCATGTATACTTTTGTGTTTTCTACTAAATAAATAAGATTTAGAAGAGCAAAGACAATGAGAGTTCCTGTTTGATCTACAACTGTAAAGCATTATTAAATAATCATTTACATCCTCTGTTTATATTCCTATAAATAATAAAAAAAAAAAAATAAAGAATAAGATATACGTTGCGATCTTTTACGTACTGATTTCCTGTACATGAGATTCATATTCATTACTGAACGATCAAAAGAATACATTTTAATGTAGTTTGTCATTGAAAATCAAATGTTAGTATTTCTTTTAGATTTACTGATATGAAAAGAAATTAGTAAAACAGGAAGAAAAGAAAGTAGAAGTATGTTAACAATAAAAAGGAGAGGAAGAATTCAAGCAAAAAACTTGCTCGACAATTTACAGGTGTCAATTTCTCGCTCTACGCATTTCAATGATGACTAAAAAAAACGATTGTCATAAGTAAATATATGCGACGTGATGTTCTACCTGTTCACTCGTTATAAGCGTTGGAGGAACATAGAGAAACAGCGACAGCATATTCGCATGTCTCTCTCTCTCTCTCTCTCTCTTTCAAAGCTATAGAGAACAACAAAAAGAATTCTCTGATGCAACTGACAACTATATTAATCATTATTGTAGTCACGCATATACTTATAAATACGAAAGAAATATAAGTGAGAGAAAAAAAACTAGGTTTTTGTTCAATAAAACTGCATGCTTATTGAGCTTCCATTACAACTGTGAAAGACATAAATGAGTAGAAGATTACAAACGAACAGACCTAACAATCACGAATATTAAGCTAATAGTAATAAAATACGAACGTATATTTTTAAAGCACATTAATATTCGTTGTTTTTTTTCTTTATTGTTCTTTTTTCTTTTCTTTTTTTTTGTTGTTGTTCATATCTAATTACATCAATCAAACAACACCTATATACTCTCATACATAGTTAATCAATGGCACATGCACACGACATTTCTTACTCATTGTAGTTTTTATCTACTCCGGAAGTCAATTCTCATATTGCCATTTTTTATGCAACAAAGAGAATGAATAGGAAAAATTTATTTGGCTGATTCTCATTTAGTTTTATGATGACTATAGTCATATATATTTTATTGCAAAAGAATGTACTCTGTTTAATTGTCAAGACAATTATATTTATTATTATTATTGTAACAATTTACAATAAAATTCAACTGTTATTTAATATTTCTCAATTTTGTCATGTACTTGAATTTGATCGCGTCAAATTTCATTTATATTGAAACATGAAAAACAAAAAGAAAAAACTCATTATAATTATTTGTTTTTTATCCCAAAAACAAAAACTATTGTATTCATATTTCGACACGAAAAATAAATATTATGTTGCTAAGGATATTCTTATAATTCATTCATTTGTCTAATTGACATGCAAAATCAATCAAATAATATACCTTCGGGTATTGTTCAAAGTACTATATCACCAAGTGAAGCACTTTTTTTACTTAATCGTGATGTAGCAGCTAATCAATTACAAACATATCGTTCAAATAATGAACCAATTCTTATGACAAGTTTATCAGGTATGCCTATTGGTGATAAAGTTTATTCATTAACAGCTGGTTCACGTGGTCCAATACTTTTACAAGATACATATTTACTTGATGAATTAGGTCAATTTAATGAAGAAAAAATTCCTGAACGTTGTTCATATGGAAAAGGTTCAGGTGCATTTGGTTTTTTTCAATGTACAACAGATATTGGTTCAACATTAACACGAGCACATTTTCTTGATACACGAAATAAACAAACACCAATAGCAATAAGATTTTCACGTTTTCGTAGTGAATTAGGAAGTTCAGATACTATACGTGATATACGTGGTATGGCAATTAAATTTTATACTGATTGTGGAAATTTTGATTTAATTTGTAATCATTTACCGGTTTTCTTTATTCGTGATCCAATTCTTTATCCATCACTTGTACATTCACAAAAACGAAATCCTGTTACTAATCTTTTTGATTATGATGCTTATTGGGATTTTTTAACATTAAGACCAGAAACTACACATTGTCTTGTAAGTATTAAAAAGAGTCAATCATTTTTATTCTATGAAGTAATTTTCTCATTTGTTTTACTAAAAAAATATTTTGTTTTAATTTTGATTAGAAAAAAAAATGTATTAAAATTTACAATTCTCTTTTAGTCATAGTAGAAAATTTAATCTTTTTAGTCAATTTATTGGAGATGTATTACATAACTGTTTTTTGCTGAAATATGATCTAAAACGAGTGTTGAAGTATAGAGGTAAAAGCTTGGATTCGTTCTTTCCCCGCAAATTGTGATAGACGTTGCTATACGATAGAGAGAACGATAATTGCGCGCTACGACAACTAGTCGCAACGTAGAGTTGATCGTATATTTTACAGAAGCGTGGTTCCTATTTCAAAAAGTCTTTATTTGCAGGTATTGATTTAATCACATACAGCACGGCGCAAGGATAAGGATGGCATGTGAAAAATGAAGATTTACTCTATCGAATGAGAGAATCTCACTGGTAAACGATAATTTAAGGCTGACGTACATATATTCAATTTATCAAAATGTTATGAAAAGATAAAAACTATATTCATTGTCGAATTGAGAAAATTGCAGTAGATAGAAACTCCAAAATAAGGAAAAATTATAGAGGATGATTGGAAATTTTTTGAAGCAGCTACTACTTACTCTTGTATAATACTTCATACTCAATTAGACGAGTGCACTAAACATTCGTATTTATATTTATGTCTAATGTTTCTTGTCCTTGAGTAGATTGTTAGTGATTTTCTAGGCCTCTCTGAGTTATTTATTTACAATACTAAGAAAATTGTTTTTGCTGGTTTCATTTTTCAGCATTGCGACCAATTCTATTTTACAACTAGTTGTCATAAATCCTATACTATCACATATCATATATCAATAATGCCTCGTTATAATATATGAACTACATCCTTATTATATTTTTGGAGGATTAAAAGAAATGAGTCGCAAAATCAATAAAATAAAGTAATCATCTTGTGATTAGCAACAACAATAACAGCTACATCATGTTTCACATTTTAATCCCACATGGATTACACTAACAATTTTTATTTTCACAAAAATAATTATAAATTATCTTATATCTAGGTATTACTCTATAGTCATCGTGGTATACCAAATGGTTATCGTTATATGAATAGTTATTCTGTTAATACATATAAATTTTTATCACGTGATGATGATATATCATATGTTCGTTTTCATATTAAATCAAATCAAGGTATAAGTTCAATTGATCCAACAAAAGCACTTGTATTGGCTGGTCTTGATAGTGATTATGCTACACGTGATTTATATAATACAATATGTATTAAAAAAGAATTACCTTCATGGACTGTATGTATACAACAAATGAATGAACAAGAAATGAAAAATTCATCATTTGATCCATTTGATACAACAAAAATTTGGCCAAAAACTTACTATCCGCTAATTGCATTAGGAACAATAACTTTAAATCGTTTACCATCAAATCATTTTTCTGAAATTGAACAATTAGCTTTTTCTCCAGCTAATCTTGTACCTGGTATTGAATTATCACAAGATAAAATGTTACAAGCACGTGTATTTGCTTATTCAGATGCACAACGTTATCGTCTAGGTAAAAATTATGGTCAATTACCTGTTAATCGTCCATTAAATCCAATTGCAAATAATTATCGTGATGGATATATGTGTTTAAATAATCAAAATGGTTCACCAAATTATTTTCCAAATAGTTTTCATGGTGCAACAACATCATATCGTTTTAAAGAAACAATTTATTCTGTTGAAGGTAATGTTGCACGTTATGAATGTTCAAATGATAATGATGATTTTAATCAAGTTAAAACATTTTATCGACAAATTTTAAGTCCAGATGAACGAATAAATTTAGCAAGAAATTTAGCAAAAAGTTTAGCATTAACACAACAATTTATTTGTAAAAGAGCATTAGAAAATTTTTCAAATATTGATCAAGATTTAGTAAATGATATTCAACATTTTCTTAATTTACAACGGCCAACTAAAATGGAAGATTCTGGTATTCAAACTGATCTTGAACGAAAAATTTAATTGAATAAATTTAAAAAACAAAATTGAGTATAGAAAAATATAGAGTCTAGAATTTTTACTTCAATATATCAGCATTGTGTTATATCGTCCATGAACTTAGAATAAAGATTGTTGTTAAATCACGTATTTATATAATATCAAACCTTTAGATGAAACCCAAGTTCACTTGGCAGTTACAATCAAATTGAATTCGTGTTACATCTTATTTTTACAAAAAGAAAAATCTTCATTTTTTTTTTTTTTTGAAATCATAAAGTATACATTGCAGTGTATTTGATAGAGATGTTACCGAATAAACAGTGCACAATGTTCTCTATTTGGTTTATTATTATATCATTGGAAAGAATAAATTACATAAGATCAGTCTGTAAAAGCATACGGGTCCATATATTCGAATATATGAAATAAGAATTTGAATTTTTTTATAATCAAAAAAATAGTCATGAAATTGTATCAATATATTATTGAAAAATTAAAATATTATTAACCAAAATACATAAATAAGAAAATAACAATGGGAAAAATTTTCCTTATAGACAAAGTCGTCGAATATTGATCTCTTAGACTTTGTTTTTTTCTTTTTATATTTCATCATGAGTTGATTTTTGCATACAGTAAAATCCCTCTGATGTGATCGCTATTGGAACCGACCAAAAGTACACATTTTATGGAAGTGCTCATTATTGGCAGGTTTTCAGTTTCTTTTTTCCACCAATTAATTAGTTCAACTTTTTTAATTAGAGGTAAATCGTTAACACGACAGATGAACTTCCCAACATAAGAAAGTATTTAAAGAAATACAAGACAATAATATTCTTAGAATAAGTCCATCCTCGTATCAAAGGTTGAGTAGAACTCTTGCTCATTTAAAGTATAAGTCTCTTATTATCAAATGAAAAGTTACAATTAATTATTATAACTTTTCATCAAAAAGTTCATATGGAACATGTTTCTTTCGTTTTTGATGTAGGCGTTTGTTTTCTCTTGACTCACACCCACACTCCTCTGAAGCTTAGCATTAAAGAGAAAATCTATTGAAGATTTTAAGATGAAATTACATTCAAACTTGATAATGACTGAACAATTGCAAGCCAAATTTGTAAAACTACAGAAACATGTCAAATATAAACTTCTTGTTGAAAAATTATAACAACTAATTTCGACCTTTCATTTGATAAGAAGAGACTTATACTTTAAACGAACAACAACTTTGTTCTATTATTGATGTCAATATGAACTTATTCAAATAAAATTATTTTCTTGTATTTCTTTAATTTGTTCATTATGTCAGGCTCATCTCTCGGTGTATCGTCTGTTGCTGTTGTCTAATATTAATTTTTTTTCTTTTAAATATGCACCGTTAGTTCATTCATTTTTCATACGTATTCCATGGTTGTTTATCACAATGCAATATATATAACATCATTTTTTTCATCCTTGACACGTAAGTGTGAGAACATATATTACTCATATTACAAAGGTTGTTATTGGTTACGGGACTAGAGATATGCGTCTATTGTTCAGAATAAGGAAGTGTTCATATTTGATAGACTAATTTCTAACAAAATTTGCTTGAGCAGGCTATAGATTATCCAGCATAAGAAGATTCTTCCATAGAAATGTTTTACTGTAAATTCATTCTTAATAATAAAACAAATCTCTATGTGTCTTTTTTTTCTGGAAATTTATTTCCATTAGCAAAAATATAATCAAGAATGACTTATTCATCTGTAGTTGATATTCACTATCAAAAATTACCACAAAAGAGAAGAGTAATAAAAAGAAAAAAAAAATATAGAATTATAAAAGCTTCTTTCCTATGAATATGAAATAAAAACTATCATTTGCTTGAATAATATTTATTAACATGAATAAAATTTTTGGTTATATTATCCTTTTATGAAATATAACCATGTTATGACAATAAAAACAAAAAAAGAAATTCATATTCCAATATCTTTCAAACAAATTCAAAATCTGATTTTATCGAAACACAGAACGGTGTAATGTTACTTTGTTTTCTACTTTAATATTTCTAACTAAAAAAAAAAAAAAAAGAAAAAAAAGAACAAAGAAAACAGAAATATGCAAGAGATGAATAAATAAAGTAATAAGAGTAGGCACACAAACACGAACAAACAATTAAAAACAAAAGAAAATGTTGTATATATATATATTTTTTTTTTGCTGATAACAATTAATTTAACAAAAAAACAAAAACCAACTAACTATCTTTGAACATAAAATATCAATGAAAAAGGCCCGATTAAATTTGTCCTTCATAAACAAATAATAACAATATTAAGGTGAAATGAACACAAAAACAATAAACAAATAACCATATATAGTTAAGAATCATCTAGTTCAGATTAAAAAAAAAACAATTTTTCTTCTTTTAAGACTAGAACAGAAAAAAAAAAGTTCAACGATATTTATTTATCGAAAAAGGAAACTGAAAATTGTTGAAATAAGAAATTGAATTGTTTTTTTTTTTTAAAGTCTTCTTATTTGTTTCTATCTTGTTTAAATATTTTCTCGTAAACGCATTTTTCTTCCACGAAGAACTAAATATAATATTAAAATTAAAATAAAGAAAATTTAAGAATATATCTTTTTTACCTTTTGTTATATAAAGATAAAAAAAATCACAATAAAGAACTGTTTGAATAACACCAGATACAATTGAAATCCAATCAAGATAATCTTCCATATAATAACGATAAATCCAATTAAGAATATAAAAGAATCGATAAATACCCAATGCAAATAAATAATGACTTGTTATTGTTTCAGCTTCACCTGTTTTACTAACCATATATAATTGAGGAAGTATAGCAACAGATTCAAGATAAATTGAAAAAGTCCAAAGAATCTCAAAATTAAAAAAAAAAAGAATTTCATATTAACAAAAAAATTAATTCTGTTGTTTTTTTTTGTAAATTTCTTACTTCAAATACTGAAAAATCATGATTCCATACGAAAGCAAGTGCAAGTGTTGGTAATATTAATAATTCAATACGAAATGAATCATGATTACGATCATATGTTGTTTTAAATTTAAAATAAATAAAATAAAGTGTAACCGTTGTTGAAACAAGATAAATTACTTTCATTATTGTATTATAAATACTAACATGATGTAGAAATAAATCCAAATAACGACATATGAATACAAGATCATAAAGTAGAACACTTTTACCAGATACACCTATGTATATATATATAGTTAGGAAAAAAAAGTCATATTAGTATATAAAAAAAAAATTTTATACCAGCACATGAACGTGTTGTCCAGATCTTAAGTAATAAAATAATAATAGCTGCTAAATGAGAAAAGTCGCCTAATAAACGAAAGATATTCATCTTATGAACACAATTGACAGTATTGCTACGTTTATCCTAGACAATATTTCAAATAAGGATGAGAGGCATCAGATGTGACAATGAATAATATAAATATATATATACAGTAATCACTACTCAAAATCATTGGAAGTAGTACGTGGCTTTCAAAGTCATGTTGAAAACCAATCAAAACAATCTTTATAGATTTATTTTTGACAATTGTATGGAATTTTTTTGATACTTAATTCTTCTATTAAATTTAATAAGAATTCATGTTTTTCGATCTAAGTTTTATTTTATTTAACAAGATGGCGCTAGACATCGAGCAATATATTTTTTTATATTAATGGAAAATATTTGTACCAATATTGATATTACCTCCTGCTGATCTTCCCATCTTCTCTTTCATCTCTCTACTGTTCTTTCTTATGCTAATCTCTCTTCTATATAGATATGTGTTGTATGTGCAGTAATAGTTTAATAAACATCATTACCACAGGTGGTGGTACCATACTCCTACAATTTATCATTACAGAATCGAATAAACATTTGATTTCATGAATATAGATAACTACGGTAAACTTTGTTCATTGTTATCTTATTTTCTTTTCTATCAATGAAGATCTAAAATTTGACTTTTAATTCAGAGTTAGAACTCTGTGGAATCTTGAAATATTCAATGACTTCCCGAGTTGAAACAATACCGTAATATAAAACCATTTCAAGTACAATTGATTTCTTTCTATTACAACAAGAGTGACCTCATAAGACATTCATCGGTAAAAAAATATTGTTATAAAATTCAATATATGTTTAATAATCTTGTTACATTCTACAAAACATTTTAAAATAAATGCGATCATTACTATTCAACTTGATTAGTCATCGATTGATTAGCATTAGTCCCACTGAAATAATTATTCGATTTATGTTTTGCCTAATTTTTTTTTTATGAATATTGATATATTTGCATGTTATTACTTTAGATACTAGAATTATTATCTTTTCTTTTAGTTCAATACATTAAGAAATATTCTGTGCTTAAATCCTAATCATCTTAATTACTTAATTTTGCCCATCATTATACGATTGGTTAGATATTTTTACCAATGACATAGATCTTATTTCAACAAACAAAAACTATGACAAATTCAGGTAAAAGTATATGTACTTTTATGAAAAAAAAAACCTAGTCAATCATGATTTTGAATATAATAGATGAAAAAAAATTATCATATAGTAATTATATACTTCTATGATTTCATATTTATTATCAACGGATAAAATTATTTTTTCATATGAGGTATATAAAATGTATAGAATTCAATACTTACCTTTATTCAATCTTTATAACAAATTATTATGTCGAAAATTTTCGATAATTTATTATCAACTAAATCTTTACATTCAAAAGATCCTATTGATCGATATATTTTCGATCATTCACTTCGTTATACACCTGAACAACTTGAACTTTTAGAAGATATTAAAAATTTACCAGGTATAAAAAAAATTATTTATTATTAATTCAAATAAAATACTATTGAAATATTTATTTTGTTTTCATACTAAAGAAAAAATTCAACCATGGTTAGGATCAACAGATGAAGCACAATTTTTTCAATTACTTATTCGGCTTATGAATGGCAAACGAGCAAGTAAAATATTTTATGTTCTCTTTACTTTCACCTACTCACACGCACATTCTTGCATAAGAAAAATAGATGATATGAAACATATGCATGATTCAAGTTAATTTGTTTATTAATTTTTTTGATAACAATTATCTTGTAGTTTATAGACATTCTTCCTTCCCCTTTTTCTCATAGATTATAACTAATATTTATGTTTGTCAAGATTTTATAATAGATAAACATTCATTTAGATATGATATTTTGTTTTTTTTACCAAACTACATTTTTATATCATTAAAAATGTTGTATTCCAATAGTTCATACTTTCACGATTCTTTATTAAAAGAATGTATGCTATGGAAGTATTAAAAAACAAAAAGAACAAACAAACTATTTGATGAAACGTTCAAGAATTTTATTTATGCATTTTTATTCAAATAATTTTTTCTTTCTAGTCGAAATTGGAACATTTACTGGTTATACATCATTAGCTATTGCTTTAGCACTTCCATCTGATGGTGAATTAATAACATGTGATATAACTGATGAATATGTTCGTCAAGATATATGGATTAAAGCTGGTATTCGAAATAAAATAAATTTACAAATACGACCAGCTTTAGAAACTCTAAAAGATTTACTTAAAAACTATGGTTCAAATTCATTTGATTTTATATTTATTGATGGTGATAAAGAAAATTATCTTCAATATTATGAATTATCACTTGAATTAATACGTACAAATGGTTTAATCGCTATTGATAATACTTTATGGAATGGACGTGTATTAAATGAAAATGATATATCAATTGAAACAATAACTATACGTCAAATGAATGAACTTGTTAAAAATGATAATCGTATTGATATTAGTTTTTTAAGATTAGGCGATGGCACAACACTTTGTAGAAAAAAATAAAGTCTAATTCGATACTTTATTTTTATTTTTTTTCTCTTATAGATTTTACTTTTGTTTTTTTACGAAGTAGACATCGATTATGTCATGTCGCTTCTTATTTTTTTTACTAGTTATTATTCAAAAATGTTTTTCTTCCGTACATATCTCACCGAATCGTAATCAATTACAATATAGTTTTATAAGAACAAATTCTGATAGAATAGTTGAACGTTTTAAACGACGTACAACGTCAGATATATTTCAAATTCATATTCATTATGATACAAGTGTTAAAAAGTAATCATGATGATAGTGTTTGTTTTTTCTTTTAATTATTTATATTAAAACTTATTTGTTTGATATAGATTATTAAAAGATGAACAACGATTAATTAAAGAAGCTGTTGAAGCTGCAACTAAATTTTGGAGTAAAGCTATTCGACCGAAATATAAATTAAATAATCGAATACGATTAGCAAGGTATTAATAAGATGGAAGAATTTTTTTCATTTTTATTATACAGAGAGTTGCGAAAAGTTTTGCTATCAGGTGAAAAGTACCTAAACTTAAATCCTTTAGTTTCATAATTTGACTACTAATAGAGCATGTTAAATTCTGATCGCAAGAATTAATCAGGATGCAACAGCTAGAAAGTTAATATAGACTTTTTTTTCTTTAGACTAGGATATCTCAATATAGAAAACAAATCTTATACTCCATATGAGAGTTGACGGATATCATCGAAAAGTAACTAATGTTTTCGGCTAATTTTAACCATTTGTTTTGAAATTTTCTCCAGTGTATGCCATGCTCTAATCAACTTTTTCTTGAAAATTCACTATCGCAGTGTTCAATGGAGAAGAAACCTATGCTGAGATCGTTCTAGATAATGGAGGCTTCCTCATGTCTCAAGATTATAGTGAATTGAAATACCTTATCTGTGTCATAATATAGATATGTGAATCTTTATTTGTTAATTAGAAAATTAAATAGTGGAAAACGAATGTTTTCATCGTAAATCCTTTGCAGTAAGGTCTGTCGATCTCGGATTGCTGTTTGCGATCAGAGTTTACCGAGCTCTATTTGTAGTCAAAATATCAGATAAAAGAAAATTGAAGTTTATGTATGTTTTACCCCCGTAGTGGAACTTCTTGTGACTACTTTATTTCTTTTTATTACTAGACAATGTCCATCAAGAAAAATGTTTATTGTTGAAAATGATTATTCTGTACATTATTGTTCAGAAAAATGTTTAGATGAAACACATTGTGGTGATATTATTGTACCTTATGAACATTTACAACAATGTCATGTTTGTAATAAAGATAGAAAATGTGAACGTATTGGTACAAATGGTAGTGGTGTTAATGCCGAATTTATTTTATATGTATCAGCACTTGACACAAATCGATGTGAACCAATTGATACATTGGCTACAGCATCTTTTTGTCAATTAGAACCAGAACAAGATAGGTAAATAGAATAAAATTAAGATGCTAAATGATTACATTAGATGATGATTTGATATCAAGAGTCCAGCTAGTTCCATTCAATCGTATGTCTTTTTAGAACATTTAGTTAAGCTTGTTGTGATGGCATTGATCAATCAAATTTAATCTTCATATAAGCATAACTATATAGTTTATAGTATATGTGAATGTTGCTCACTTATCAAAAGTCCGCTTGAATTCTCATAAGATATGTGTACAGCATGAAAGTTAATCTTGAGTTTTTTTTTTTAAAATATGTTTTGGTAAAGATTATTTATACATTATATTAGCTAATGCAATTGATAGTTCCCTTTTGAATCTCTTTTATTAGTTATGAACGAGTTTCCAGAATGGAGATTTTTGAGATTTATTTGGGTTTATCTATTGATAGAATATAACATATTTAAACTATCAAAAAATGAACCATACTCCTGAAGAGTCAGTCTTTATTCTCAACTGCTCTCACGTGCTAAGTGTTGTTCTCACCTTCATCTCCAGGTAGATATATACCCTCAACTTAGTTTCTTCTGTTTGATGATAAGAGAGATAACGGAATTTATCGAAAAATCTCGAAAAAAACAAGATCTTGGAAGCTGCTGCTATCTTGAAAAAATTTTATTTTATTTTTTAGACCAATTGCTGGTAATATCAATGTATGTCCATGGCGTTTGAGAGGCGATCGTATTTGGAGAGATTTTGATCGTCTTGTTAGTACAATAAAACATGAAATTCTTCATACATTGGTAAATAAAAAAACTTCATACTTTAATAATAATTAAGAAATGACTCAATGTTTAAATTTTTATAGGTGTTTTCTTCTGGTCTTTTTGCATTTTTTCGAGATAGTAATGGTGAACCATTTACTGAGCGTGATCCAGCAACACGATGGCCTAAAGCTTATGATGAAAAGTATGTCATATACTTGAATTCATCATCGTATTAAATTTGTTGTATAATAATAGATTACAAGTATATACACCCAGTGATAAAGTGCTTAAACAAATAGTAAGAAAAAACTGGAAAATTCGTGGCGGACTAATGAATAAGATTATATTAATGTTAGTTACACCAAAAGTTCAAGTAAATTGAAGATAAAAATTAAAAAAAGAAAAAGAAAAGAATTAATGCATTTAACATGTTCACAATTTGTATTTCAGGCTATTGTACGTGAACATTTTAGTTGTTCAACATTAGAAGGAGCTGAACTCGAAAATCAAGGGAGTATAGGTACAGCTTTAACTCATTGGGAAAAACGATTATTTGAAGTAAGTTTATTCGTAAGAGTTATTATTAATAAGTATAAGATTATAATTATATTAGCATGAAATAATGACTGGAACTTATACTCAAGAATCCGTGATTTCTAATTTAACATTAGCTTTATTGGAAGATAGTGGGTAAGATCAATTGTTGTTTTGTTTTGTTTTTTTTTGAATTAAATAAAAAATTAATCAAATTTTTATTTAATTGAAAAGATGGTATGATGTATCATATGAATATGGTAAACCTCTTCTTTGGGGACGTAATCTTGGTTGTGATTTTGTTAAAACAAGTTGTAAACAATGGATTGATTCAAAACTTGAAAAGTAAAATAAATTATATAATATATATAATGAATTTTATTTTTTTTATTTTTATTTTCTTTTATAGAAAACAGAGTCCTTATCCATTTTGTATTTCATCATCAAAACCTAATCTTTCTAAGCGTATTTGTGACTATACATATGATAAAGTAGTTATGTGCAATCTTATCGAATATCCCACTGCTGTACCTCTTGAATATCAAGTATGAACAATATTCATTTAGAAAAAAAAAACCCCGATGTTCATGATTGTATGATGAATAATTCAAAGATGAAAACAATTGAAAATCGTAAACTCTTAGTATTCACAAAAAACAAAGTCATTTCGTTGTATCAATCAATATAATATAGTAAAAACTTTTTTCATTAGATTTTGAGTCTCAAGATAGTAATTTCATAGAGATCATAATGTTTGTTCGATCTACGAATGGTAGGTTTTCCGATATGGTTCAAGTAAGAAGTTAGAAATCTTTAGCTTAATCATTAGTCTTCCAATGATACTAAAATCAAAAGCTATTCATTTAAAAGATAGAAATAAAAAATTTATTCGATAAGTATGGTAACCATGTATTGGTAACAACTTTCAAGCATAAAATTGAATTTTTTTTTCTTATTTTTGTGTACTACTGTTGAAATATAGAAAAGATTTGCTGTCGAGCTTTTTAGAGCTTGAAACACTCCATTTTATAGTTATACCTAATCAAATTCTCGACAAACGTCTTTCGTGCAAAATGCGCATTCCTTTTTTTTTCAGATTTAAGAGAAACATAAGTCTTCGTATTTCATATTTGTTGTTTCGCGAACAGACAATTTATTCGAGGCAAATTCCTCTTGATCAGGCTGAAGCCACAAAAGAAAATTTGGTTCATATGGGCTTTCTGTTCAGAGAATAGACTTCTTTTCAATAGATGTTAAAGTGATTTTATTCTTCGTATATCGCATTAGTTCGAGTACATTTCATTGTGTCTGAAATAGTGCTTTGAAGTACTGTAACAATTGTTTATTAGCCAAAAGAAACAGAAAATTGTGTTGCGAGTTCATCATTAAAAGTTGTTAGCAATACATAGTCATAGTAATCGTTGAACAAATTTTTTAGTCCTATAATTTCAACATACATTTTTATATGGTTTCATAGGGAATATTATGCTGCATCTTTTGGAAGAAAATTCAGTTCGAAACGATAAGAAATGGCAAAGGTATTGAGATAACATTGAGTGGCTCATTTTGTCACATCCCTTAGTCATTGCAGTGACTATTTGGAGAACGATTGTAGAAAATAAAGGAAACATGTCTCGTAGTGAACTGCATAAACTATCAATTGATAAGAAAATATTTTGCTTTGTATTGTTCCATCTTCGAGAAAGATGAGTTACAAAATCGATCAGTTTGAAAAAACTAAACAAGTTAAGTTTCTTTTTTTAAATAAAATGTTTTTTCTGCCAGAAAATAAGATATACGATGACAATGTCTACTACTAGTATCAGTAACCAAACCTTTAGTTTTACAGCGCATACAACTCGAACATTCAACTTGTTCACACTACACGATATTGTAGAGCAAAACAGTTTCTATAAAGCGAGACACCAGAGAGTCTTCAGCGTTTTTTCGTCAAACGACATCAGATTTACGGAAGGACTTACATTAAATTGTTATTAAGTAGGTCTCTCCTCAACGGTCACTATAATGATCAAACTACTGTCACAAACCGAGAGTATATTGGAGACATCAATATTCTACTTTAATGGTTGTTTCACCCGTAGCTTTTCTGAAGGAATAAAGAGTTAATACGGTTTTACCGTGAAACAAAGGATGTTCTCGAAATTGCTATAGTAAATTTGAGCTATCGTTCGTCTAAATAATATTGACTCCTTCTATATCGATTAATTTATTAACCAGCTGAGTAATATGTTAGCAAAAAGTTATTAACTTCATCACAGACTCATTAAATAATATCTACCTTTTTATAGATCAAAATCGTTTCAAGATCTTTCTAATCGACCATCTAACAATTCAAAAATCTAATTATAAACTTTTTCAATGTATTGTATTGAAAATGTTTGCTGAGAACTGTTTATCGCTTGATCGAGTGAAGTGTCTATATTTGAATATTGAACATCACAGATCACTAATTGTTTTCATATTTGAATTATTCACAATCCAAACAAGTTATTGTTTTTTGTGTTTTGTTTCAAATAAATAATCGTATTTTCATTTTTATTACCAGATTTTTGATTCTTTACCAAATATAACTGATAAAAATGAACTTGCACATTTTGGTGGACATGTTATGTTAGCTGATTATTGTCCATATAATCAAGAATTAACCTATAAAAATTCTAATCGTGATTCAAGATGTTATCGATCAGAAAATCAACCACCAAGTATATTAAAAAAAAAAAAACCTTTTTTTTTTAATATTTACTTCTCTTTTAGATAAAGAAAATTATGCTCTTGAAAAATATTCTTCCGAATCAAAATGTTTTGATCATGGTTCTATATGGGAACAATATATTGAACAATGTCGTAAAAAACGTCGTGTTATTCCACAAGCAGCTGGATGTTATCAAGTATTTATTTGAATTAAATTTATTTTAATGTAATTCTTTTTATTTTATTTTTTCTTAAGTTTGAATGTATATCATCCAAAGGAATTTATGTTCATATAGGGAAAGAAAAATATCTCTGTGAATATCAAGGTCAAAATTTAACTATTATAACTATTGAATATGGTTCAATTTATGTTGGCACAATTATTTGTCCTGATTGTCAAATTATTTGTGGTTCTTTGGTTTGTTTGAAAATTTTTATATCAAAAATTATTATTATTATTATTATTTTTTTTTGTAGAAAAATTTTCAATGTCCTTCAGAAATAAACATTAATAATGTACAAACAAAACAACAATTAAATATTCGTTCATCTGTAGAAAATCTTTGCACAAAATTATATGAATATAATCAATCATCTATGTCAGATAAGACGAATCAATTATATATAAAATTACAAACAATATTTCTTTTCTTTATTTGTCTTTATATTCGTAAAGAATTTTAACAAAAGAAAAAAAAATGAAATTAATTTTCTTAAACTATATAATTCGTTTATTATTGATAAATGAATGAAAATTGTCTTTGAGGAGGAAAAAAAAAGAACGAATTTGATTAAACTATTGATTTTCTAGGAAATTTAGCTATTTCCAAAAGTAAACAATCTGATACGTGTTTAGTAAATAATTGCCAAGCTTGCTTTTCTTCTATATTTAATTCATCTCTTAGTTCATAATTAATAACATGAACAAGACTTTCACCGTAATACTAAAAGAAAAAAAAACCCAATCGAATAAAATCTATTGTTGAATTTTGTTTTAAACATACTTTAACTTGAAATGTACGAATACCTCGTCCATAAAGTTCAACAGCTTTTTCTCGAATTATTTCATTAAATCTTGTATCACTATTTTCAATTATATCCGAATATAATGAAATAAAATTATCACTTGCTTGTTTGATTTCATTAGCATTTAATAGATCAGCTTGAGTTTTATATGCTTCAGGTATATGATAAGACGTTCTTAATTCAGGATATTTGTACAATAAACTAATGAGAATATAAAACATCTGTTCGTTTTTCATTTTCTTTTTTTCCTTTAAATATAACTTACTAAGCAAATATTTTTGCTCCTAGTCTATCAATTTTTTTTACATCAGGCCATGTTTGTTTCACTTGTTGAGCAACAAGAGTAAAATTGGGAATATTTGAATTTGATGGTATGGTTGTCGGTGATGGATTTGAGCTTATACAACCCATTGTTAGTAAAAAAAAAAATGAGGTGTACTTTATTTTAGCTTTATTAGATTGTAAGTACATGAAAGAGAAAAGAGAAGAAAATTTTATAATCTTTAAATCTACTTCATGAGATTGATATATTTTAAGAGTGATCATATATTTTATATAAGAAGAAAAGTTTTTCTTCTTTTTTTCAAGTCAAATTATTCTATGAATACAGATATTTAGAATCATAGATTTATTTTATTATCGAAAAGCTAAATAAAAAATGTATTTAATTTAAAAACAAGACTATGTTTTATTTTATTTTTTTTCGTGATTAATCTAATCAAAGAGTACATGATAATACTTTTATGATTGGACTCTATAAAAGAAAAGATCTCTGTAGTGAAAATAAAAATGTATACATTATTATGATTTACAACAAGATAAAATTTTGAAGTCACAATTGTCAATAAAAAAAAAACTAAATATCGAATTCTATACTGTTTTTCATTCAAGCTTTATTAATATTAATGAAAGATTTAATTAAAAGATGAAAAAAAAATACAAATGATTCGTTAAATTAAATAATTGACAGTTTAAGACTTTATTAGATAATATACGGAAAACATCATTGAATACTTTTCTTTTGAACTAGTATACAAACTTGAATAATTTCTTTTTGTCATATTGTTTTTACTGACATTTTAGATGTCAACAAAAGAACTTTGTATACATCTAACAGAACTTCATGCAAAGTCATTATTGAATGATAATGATACGTTTTTATTTGATTGTGATGGCGTTCTTTGGAATTTTCCTGATATCTTTACAGGTGCAGTTGAATTGCTGAATTATTTGACAGAACATGTATGAAAATAATTTATTTCGAATTTTTTTTTATAAAATGATTTGTTTTTTTTGTTATTTAGGGTAAACGATTATTTTTTGTTACAAATAATTCAACTAAAACACAAGATGATTATGCAAAACGTTTTAATGATATTGGATATAAAGCTAAACCTGTAAGATAAGTTATAAAAGTAAAATTACATAAAAATATATTTATCTAATTAGGAACAAATTATTTGTTCGGCATGGCTTACTGCTCAACATTTAAAATCAATTAATTTTAAAGGAAAATGTTATGTAGTTGGAATGTCTTCAATGAAACATGAATTAGAACGAGAAGGTTTTCAGATTTGTGGTGGTATCGGTGTAAGTATGGAGAGTAATAATGTGGAAAAAAGTTAGGTTTTTTTTTTCTTTTATGGTTTAGCCTGATCCTTTAGCTTCTGATGCCAACGCAATCAAAACAGATAAACTTGAATTGGATAAAGATGTTTGTATTGTTAAACTTCATGTGTCTTTCTAAATTTATTTTTCTCATTGTATATCAATATATAGGTTGATTGTGTGATATCTGCTCTTGACCTACATATAAGCTATATTAAAATTCTGAAAGCAGCAACTTATCTGAATCGACCAAATGTTCTCTTCTTAGCTACTAATGATGATGCAAGTCTTCCACAAAGTGATGAAATTGTTATGCCTGGTAATTATTAAGGAAATAAGAATATCATAAATTTTACGAGGCAATTTTAGGTGCTGGTTCAATTTTGGCTTCTGTTGCAGCAGCTTCATGTCGATCACCTACAATACTTGGTAAACCACATAGACCAATGTTTGATGCTATTTGTTTAGCATTTCCAGATGTTGATCCTAAACGAACAGTAATGATTGGTGATCGGTAAAATTTAAAAAGATTTTCCTATCAGAATAAATGTTCTGTTTATAATTTATTTTTAGAGTTGAAACTGATATTGCTTTTGGTAATCGACAAGGTACAAAAACATTACTTGTATTTACTGGAGCAACAAGCGAAAAATATTTGGATACTCTTAAACAACAAGTTGAAAAACATACAACCGAACGAGATCTTTTGCCTAATTTTTGTGTCAAAGATGTCGGACAATTTTTACAATTTCTTAAATCAACTGAAAAAAGCACATCATGATAAGTTGATTTATCTCATTTGATATTTATCAATATAGATTAAAATAATAAAAGAGAAGAATATTTCTTTGATATTTTTATTTTCCAGTCCCCTTTTTGTTTTGAAGCTAATAAACTTTCAATGAATACAACTGAAATTTTTTAAATATCTAGCAAGAAATTTTAACTTCTGCGTTGGAGCATATTTTTCTCTTGATTATTATATGAAGGGATGAGACTTCAATCGTATTGAACCATGTTAATCAAATAAAATAATCCCTGATATTGTTGATACAATAATTTTTATCACCAGTAAAAAAGAAATATATAAAACAAATGTTGCATCAACTTGAAATTATCTATCGTCAAAATGATTACAGGTACAACATGACGTTCACATATAATTTCGATAGCTCCCCAGTGAAAAATATTCCTAAGTATATCACGATTATTTTTGATTATTGGACTTGAAATCTCATTTTTTGAACGAACTTCACACTTTTCCAGAAAATACAATTGAAATTGATTTGAATTTATCAATCTATTGGAAAAATAATCTGCTTCAACGATTATACTTGATTATCTCAATTGTAATCCGATTTTCATCGACAATCGATTTCAATCTTTTTAATCGATTGAAATCTTAATCGATAGAAATCCAATTGAAGAATTATCATTTGATTATCAACGATTGTTAGAGTAGTAATTTGATTTTAATCGTTGATTGATATTAATCTGTTCAATCGCTTGTCAAGGTGTTGGAGAATATTAATGAAGTCTATGTAGAATCAATTGAATTGTACTAATACGAGGTATTTTAGTGGAAATATCAATTGCCAGTATAACTGAGGTAGGTAAAAATGCCATGTAATGTTTATTAGGACAGAAGTTCTAGAAGGAACACGATACATATGATTATGACTGATATAAGTACTTTTTGTGAAACATAATTTAAATAAAATAACTCAGTTAAAATTGGATTTAGTCAATAGCAAGTTCATCCAAAACAAGATTTATATTTTATTGATTGTTGAAAAAGTAGTTATGGAGTAAAACTAATTATTTTTGTAAGTAGGAGGTACATATGGGATGAGTATAATCTGTGAAGATGCCAATTACAGAAGCGCTTTATAGACACAAAAGTAGTCTATAGAGAAAGGTAAAATTGTGCATGCAATTAATTAACAGTGATTTAAATAGTCTAATTAATTTAAGTTGATTTTTGGTTTTTAATCGATTTCTTATGTAATTGCATTATCTCAATATGAAACAATCTATATACCAGTTTCAACTTTACTTTAGTTGCCGAAGTTTAGCTTGGTGGCAACTTCATGGTTTCTAAATATAAGCAATCCAAAAGAATAATAAAAAAATTAGAGTTTCGCGTTCGAATACCGAGAAAAGCGCCTATCTTCAATGTGTATGATTATAATCGATTAAAAAGTAAGAATAGACTAAAATCAATTACAAAAGTAAGCATAGATTACAATCGGTTAAAAGGTAAGAACACATTATGATCGATTAACAAGCAAGAATAGATTAAAATCAATTAATAAGTAATAATAGACTAAAATTGATTAACCGATAATACGAGGTTGAAGCAGATTAACAGGTAACATAGAATAAGAATAAATAATTTCCATGTAAAAAACGGAAAAAAATTTAATTTACATCGATTTTTTCGTCATTTTTTGTACGAGAAAAGTCTCTATGTACATAGTTATATTTCATCTTATTATTTATAAACCAGTACAATAGTACAAAAATTGAGCAAGATCAGACTGAAACCAATTATATAAGAATTTTCATCATGACTATTGCAGAGTAAAATTCAAATTATAATCGATTATAAATTGAATTTTAGTGTAGAACAATCGGGTTACTGATTTCCATTAAGTACATCGGATTTCGAAATAGTAATTGATTTTAATCGCTAAAATTTTTCACTGGGTAGGTTGAAAGTGATGGTTCATAATATCACAATAATGCTATCTTTGAGCCGGAATTTCAGGAATTGGTGGACTCCTAATCAGTACTGTTACGTCTTCCTTTCTTTTCTTTTTTTATTTTACTCTGTTGTCACCGAGACAGCAGCGAGATGGAATGACAACAGAACGGAACAAAAGAATAATCTATCTTCGCAAGGAATCGAAACATACATCTTCTGCTTTTCGAGCAGATGTACTCCCACTGTACTAGAAACGAGTGTTTATTATTCGTTTTATTCCGTCTAGTAACCGAAGGAGAACAGTTCGACTGTAACAAGTCCCATACTTGAATGTTATTACTTCGGAATATTGAACTTCAAGGAGAAAACAGAAGGGTGTTGCTCAGACAACTTTCATTGTTTATTGACAAAGATCAGTAGCTGTTAAAGAGTTCTTATCTGAATCCGCTAGACTATTCAATTTGAGATGAGTTCATACAGGGTAGCAACTGAAATTCAGCAACATTATGATCATCATTGTTTAAAGAATTAAAATGTGCATAAAAAGGTCGGCAGATTGTTGATTTTGAAGCAGAGGTTCAAACAGGCCTACTTTACTTTGGCCTGGCCGGCCTATGACAGGCTGTGCACCTCTTCAGCCTGCCTGTGCCTGCCATACGTTTTCTTCGGCCTGGTCTGCCTGCCTGTCGCGGCCTGTGTAATCTTTTACATGCTAATATTATGATACTATTTGAATGAACATAAAAGATTGTGGTAATAAGAAGACAAGAAAGATATATTAATCGTCATGGGTTGGTTAGAGAGAACAGCTGAGAATTGAAAATTCTACGTATTTGTAATGACTAGATAAATAAAAAGCTTACACTTTAGAAAAAACAGTCTATCTTTTTACGGACATGTTGCTAGATTTATCAGCTATTTGACGAGGATATATCAAAAATGAGACATTTTATGTTAATGTATACAGTTAGTATTTATTTAAGCAATAATTACAATATGATTTTGCACTAAATTTTAAGCAAGAAAAAACTTTATTTGAGCAATTTTAAATTATTTCATGTACAATAATTGCTTCATTAAATAGCAGTAGTAATTTCATATTTCAGTAATAAAAAAAAAGAAAAACTGCATTATTTCTAGTTCTATTAAAAATAAAAGAAGAAAAATGAAAAAATAGTATATTATTATGTCAGGAAATTTTTTCTTTCGCACTAAATTCCAGATTTTTTTTCCTCTGGTAGAGGTTTTCAATTTTTTGACCTGGTGGATCATTAGCCATCTTTAGAAAGTATCTATCCATTGGACGATCGAGGTAAAACGGTCGAGAAAATCCCATCAGATATAATACATATGAAAAGTGGTACGTAACGAAAAAAAATACTTGTCAAGGAAGAAGACGAAACATATGTTGTGTATAAGAAAGAAAAAATCGAAACGTATATGAGTCAGTAATGAACCAAAATGAAAATACCGAATAACAGGAAAAAACGGCAAGAGCGTAGATATACGGAGCAACCGACTAGAGATGAATAAATTATCATCTAACAATTTGTATAAACAAATGAACCTATAGTGCTCCTTTTATATAAAATTTACCTTATATAAATTTTACCTTTAATGTCAATAAATTATCACTCATTCAGTATAATTATTGCTAAGTTTAATTATTGCTCATTTAAATTACTTTATTGCCAAATTTAATTATTGCTCAATTAAATATAAGTCGATATAGACATAAAAAAGAAAATCATAAGAATTAGTGAATAGTTTACATAAAATAACCGTAGCAAACGATTTTAATGCGTGTACAGTGGTTTAGCTAAACGAAAAGAGGAATTCCATAAATCAATGACCAATAAATAATTTCTTATAGTATATTAGTAGTCATGGTTGTACTCAAATTGAATGATAAAAGTTCATTTTTGTTACTGTCTTATCAAAGATACTTTTACTTTATATTTTCACAACTACATTTCCTGCTCAAAAAATAAAATTTTCTGTTGAAAATCTTAAAAAGCAAGACAGGCAGGCGGCCTATCTATTTTAAGTAGCCTGCCTGGCCTGTGACAGGCATAGAAATCACGGCCTGTGCCTGGCCCAGGCAGGCAGGCAGGCCCAATGGCCTGTTTGGACCTCTGTTTTGAAGCTTGTGCCTCTTCTGTCAATTGATTGTACTTTTTTCTCACCAAGAAAAACACTATTTGAATTAATAAGAGTGTGAACTTGCAAAGAGAATAAAATCATGTATCTCGGAATAAATATTTGCTCTGACTGATTGAATCGCAACCCAAATAAGTGCACAATTTTGAGAGCTCATTCTTTATGTGGCACCCGTTAGAATGCAGCTTGGTTTCAAAATAATATGATATTGAAATACTAATTATCAAAGGTATGTGTTAAAAAAGCCGAAGAAAAAAATATCGACGCAAAGAATATCGAAAAATAAATGTCGCAAAAAAAAATGTCGAACGTATCGATACGAATACACTGTATCAGAGTGCGGGTATGGGTGATGATAGTTGTGTGTGAAGAGACACCCACACTCATCCTCCACATCCACACTCACACCCACTCCTATACCCCGCACCTATAATTATGTTCTCTGTTTGCATACAATTTCTTTCGTTTTCGTTATTCTAGAATATCGGTTTGTACGATGGTGTATTGGAGAAAAGTGTTACCTAATCAATGTAGCTTTAGTGAACAATATAAGAAAGAAATCAATATGGTTTCATGACGATATCTTGAAATTTTCGATATTTTTTCCTTCAGCCTTTTTACATTCAATCTTATCAAAGGCATATTACACGCGCATACATTTTCGGAGCTTGTTTTTTTTTAATAATAATAATTAAAAGTTTGATGATGAAGGCTTGCAAATTTTTTCACCTTTCGTCAGATTGCATTTATAATCAAATTGAAATTCTTTGTTCTGCCACTATCATACATTATTCTTTTATTTTATTATCAAAAGAACAAACACCATGAGTGTAATGGTAAGTTTGCTCACAGTATTGATGCTTGTACTAATGTTGGTATTGAATCTTTAGCATTTCAGCCCGTATAGAAACATTAGTTTTCTACAAGAAAGATACGAGGCACAGAAGTCTAGTCGATTGTTTAATGCAAGTCTTGGCCACTCTACATCAATATCATCATCAAATCAAGAATCCGTATCCAATAGGACATCACAACTGAGTATTTGGTCATCGAAACAAAACCGAAGTTTATCATCTGTCAGTCCTGAATTCAAATCACCCAGTTTCGTTAACTCACAGGCATCGCAACAACAAGAGAATGTTATTAGCAGCAAACAATTGCCACACATAAAGTAAGAGTATTTGACATAGTTTCATTCTTTTCTTTTCTTTTTAATTTTTAATTTAATTCAATTGAATATCACTAGTTTATTTAAATTGAAAAATTTTTGTGGCGTCTCGTATCTCAATGAGATCCTTCATCAGACATTGAAATTAAGACAAACGAAATGTAAATAAATACAATAAGAATAAATAAACAAATTTCTTTTTCTTTCCTTTAATATTAGTCATACCGTTGATAGTGATACGGAAAACTAATATGGTAATAGTAATAGCTAGATAGGGATTGAATCTTTTTCCGTATCACTGTCAAAAGTATGACTAATATTAAAGGAAAGAAAAAGAAAATTGTTTATTTGTTCTTATTGTATTTATTTATATGCCATTTGTCTTAATTTTAATGTCTGATGAAGTATCTCATTGAGATACGAAACGTCACAAAAATTTTTCAATTTAAAGAAATTAGTAATATCAAATTGAATTAAATCCAATTAAAAATTAAAAATAAAAGAAAAGAAAAGAAGAGAATAAAATCATGTCAAATAGAAATGCAACCTTCTTATAAAAACAGGAATAAAGTAAGATTCAATCGGCAAAAGATAAGGTGATCTTCTCCAGTTCAGATGACTAAATCATGTTTAGCCATTTCTTTTCATCTCTTACACTTTCGCACAGTCAAGCAATGAACTTTGTTGTCTATTTTCCACCATGTTCATCTCTCCTTCTTTCTTCCATGTGATGTGTTCATTCAACCACTGATGTAAATACAGTAAAACCTCCCATAGATGGGCACCTTCGGGACTATTTGAAATCGCCCACCTTACGGAGGTGCCCGCGTTATAGAGTTTTGTGTATAGATATCGATCAGTAATGTTTCCGTCAGCTACACCATAAAGGGCACCTATACTTATGTATTATTAAGTGACCTTTATATCTTTGAGTGTATCCAATATTTTATTCTAAATTTTTTGATATCGTATTTGATCTAAGTTTATTTTCTATTTTAGTATTCACAATCAAGCTTTTGGAAAGAAATTCATAGTAGAACTTTGCTTGCTAGTTTTTGGATCAATGTAAACATCAGTCAGTTTCGATTCTAAATCAGTGACGAGTTGGTGAAGTTGTGGTTGACGTGTTTGCATTTGATTAGAAATCGTACTTGTATTCATCTTTTCATTGAAGAATATTATATACAGTACCCTTTGACACCTTGTACTACCCACATAATTTGCGTTGCGATAGTCCAGTGCCATCAGCATAGTCGTTGATCAATGTGATCTTCTCATCGAGCGTGAGCTAATGATATATCGTCATTTATTAATGATATTGAAGAGTAATGTCAAATAACATGACAATTTATACTCTTGTTCTCATTGATAGAATAGTGAAAAATGTATCGACGAGTAATTTTCTTTTTTTACATCGGACTAACTTTTCTCTTTCTCTCTCTTTCTTCGAACAATAAAGCACGACGAGCAAAAGAACAATGTTGAAGAAAATATTCATTATATCTGCCCATGTAAGAGAGGTGTAAAAGTACAGTATGGACTAAAAGTCAGTGCCCATAGGCAGAGGTTGGAGGTGCCCTTCTTAGAGAGGTTCATTTACAGCAAAAATCGATCGGTCGTTCCGACGTGTGCCCATATAAGCGAGATGCCCTTGTTATAGAGGTGCCCATATATAGAGGTTTCACTGTATATATGTCATGTCATCTATATTATATCTATATATATTTTGTTTTTTTTTCTACATTTTCTTTTTCTACACGCGCAAAAATAATACATTATTATACAACCTCAACTTATTATATATTTTGATTTATAAATTTGATACACTGACGATCAACAGTTTATTCTTTACTGTACATATAGTTTATTTATTTACATACTAATTTACGACCAACAGTTTGGTCTTTATTGTAAATAGATTAATAGAAATAGAAAATAGAATTTAAAAAAAGAAAAAAAAAGAAATTACATTTATTTAATTAAAGTAATAGCAAGTATTACATATTATAATTTCTGTAATAAAATTGAGTAATTCTGAACTATCGCTAAATTTTTTTTTCTAATTTCCAAAATGGCGGATAAGCAACAAAAACGAACAGAATATATGAGCACCTATCGTGAAAGAAATTCTAAAAAAATTAAAGCTCAAAACAGATTACATTATGCAGAAAATCGTGAAACAATTTTGGAACAAAGACGCAGAAATCATGCTGAAAATCGAGAAGCTATTAATGGCCGAATCTATAACAGACGTCAAAGAACTTCAGAAAGGCATTTTAAATCGGCTATTTTTGGGTCTCTGAATTTTCTTTATTCAATTGCTCATGATCTTGGGCCTTTGAATATTGAATGCGAGCACTGTAAAGCGGTTCATTTTAAAGATGAATTGAAAAGTATGTGCTGTCACAATGGTAAATTATCTCATCTTTCGATTCAGAATGGACCTGAAAATTTTCCCATTGCATTAAAAAATCTTTTTGTAGGAACTGATGCAAAAAGTCAAAACTTCCGTGAGTTTATTCGAGGGTATAATAACGCAAACGCTTTCGCATCGATGGGCGCGAATGTTGTAGACATTTCTGGAAATGGACCATATTGTTTTAAAATATCTGGTGAAGTGTACCACCGTACTTCAGAAAATATCCAAATCGATACTACTCTAGATCCAATTTCAGTTCACAAGCTTAATAATCAGTCGTTGTATGTTGAATTATATGTTTACGATACAGACACTTCTATTGAGATTCGAATGCCTAATGTCTTCGTGATATTATGACTACCATAAATACAGTTTTAAATGAAGTATCTCTTTATGCCAGTTGCTATCGGAAACTTCGGGAAATTTATGAAAAAGAAGTCTCTAACGCGAAAACTACCGGTTCTTCCATGAAAAAGATATCTTTAATTTTCACTCGAAATGTTCATGATGACCAAAGAGTCTATAATGCACCTCGAACTTTAGATGATGTTGCTATTGTTTATGTAGCTGACCGTGATGGTAACATTCCGGCTCAACTTGATTTTGCAGTTCAGCCAAGTGACTCGAATACTTTAAAAAGGATTAACATGCTTTCTAAGCATCTCGATCCTATGACTTTTCCACTTTTCTTCCCAAATGGTGATTTTGGATGGACCACAAATTTGTCACATAATATGGATCATGCCACTGAAAAGCGAAATAAAGTAACGATACTTGAATTTTATTCAAATAAAATTGGAATTCGCCGAAATCATTTCAATCCTTTGTTCTATGGCGGAAAATTATTTCAACAATATTTAGTATACGTGTATGCCCGTTATGAAGCAAATCGAATGACATATATCAGAAATAATCAATTTGGTAATATATTTATTCTTCCTTCATCATTCGTGGGCGGTCCGCGTTTTATGTCCAAATTATATCAGGATAATATGGCAATGGTTCGAAAATTTGGCCGCCCTGATTTGTTTATTACTTTTACGTGTAATCCTAAATGGGAAGAAATAAAATCTGAACTTCAATCTTTTCAAAATTCATCAGATCGACCAGATTTAGTAACTCAAGTATTTCGTTTAAAACTAAAAGAGTTTTTAGATGATATAGTTAAAAGAAAAATTTTTGGAGAAATTTTGGCATACGTGTACGTTATAGAGCATCAAAAACGCGGCCTTCGTCATGCTCATTGTTTATTCACACTGTCTAATCAAGACAAAATTAAAACGTCAGATGACGTTGATAATATTATCTCTGCTGAGTTACCGAATCGACATGAACAACCCGAGTTGTATAACGTAATTTTAACGCATAATTTTCATGGACCATGTGGTCGATTAAATCCTAACTCAATTTGTATGATTGATGGATCTTGCTCCAAAAATTTTCCTAAAGCCTTCTGCTCTGAAACTGATGTATCTACAGATGGTTATCCAATTTATAGACGCCGAAACAATTCTCATGAAGCTCATTTCACACGTAGTAATATTCAAGTAGATAATCGTTTTGTTGTGCCATATAATTCATTTTTAAGTCTTAAATATAATGCTCATATTAATGTTGAACTATGTTCAACTGTTAAGGCTATCAAATATATTAATAAGTATATTACAAAAGGTCACGACTGTGCGCGAATCGGCATTCAAGTAAATTCGAACGACAATGTAGAAAGAGTTGTTGATTATGATGAAATCAAACAATATTTAAATTGTCGTTATATTAGTTCTCAAGAAGCAGCTTGGCATCTTCAAGATTTTCCTATTCACGGTCAATCTTATAGTGTCGTCATGCTGTCTATTCATTTGAAAGATGGCCAATCAATTTTTTTCCAAGAGAATGAAGCTGAAAGTGCTTTGCGACGAGAATCAGTCGCATGCATGACTTTAACTGCTTATTTCGATTTAAATGTTTCAGATTCGAGTGCTCATCAATATTTATACTAAGATATTCCTAATCATTACGTATTTAAAAATAAAAAATGGGTTAAACGTGCAGAGTCGTCGCATCACGGAGAAAAAGCGATAGGTAGAATTATCTCTGTATCTCCCAGAGATGTGGAATTATATCATCTTCGTTTGATTTTACTCTCAGTCAAAGGTTCGGACGCTACATCTTTTGAAAATCTGAAAAAATTCAATGGACAAACCTATGCCACATATAAAGAAGTAGCGCGAGCTAGAGATTTAATTAACGATTCGAATGAGTGGCATAATTGTATGCAGGAAGCATCAAGTTATATGATGCCTAAATCTTTACGATCATTATTAGTTACAATTATTTGCCATTGCAATCCAGCAAATCCATTGCAACTTTTCGAAGATTTCAAAGAATATATGATTGAAGATTTTGTTCATCGAGGAAACAGCGTAGAGAAATCGCTAAAATTATGCATTAATGACATACGAACGCAAATTCAACAGGATGGCTTAGATTTTTATCATCTTTTACCGTTTCCTAATTTCGAAGATATTTCAGATCACGAAAACAATTTAGTTAACTGTACTGTTAATAGTAACAATTTATTATGGAATGATCTTAATAGTGATCAACTTTTGACTGGAGATGCTATTTTAAACTCAGTACTTGGTTTGAACTCACAGAAATGTTTTTATTTAGACGGACCCGGCGGAAGCGGGAAAACGTTTTTGTATCGTGCTCTAATTCAAAAAGTTAATCTCATTGGTAAAAAAACATTAATTGTTGCATGGACAGGAATAGCAGCTACTTTATTACCAGGTGGAATGACATGCCATTCAGCCTTTAGTTTACCCTTAGATCTTTCTTCTGTAAAATTTCCTAGACTTACTCAAGCTAAAAAAGAATTTTTGAAATCGATAGATTTGCTTATTTGGGATGAAGCTCCCATGGCACCAGGCACAGCTTTAGAAATAGTTGATTTAATATTTCAAGCTTTGATCGGTGTTAAAATACCTTTCGGTGGAAAGGTTGTTGTGTTAGGGAGTGACTTCCGGCAAGTTCTACCATTTATTAGAAAAGGATCTCGATGTGCTATTATTGATTCAACAATCAAAAAATCTTCTGTTTGGCCTCTTTTTCAAACATTCAAATTAAAACGCAACATGCGAGCTATCACAGATCCTGATTTTTGTAAATGGCTTTTAGATATCGGTGATGGGATGATACCTTCACCACCAACGCCTAAAACCCAATTTTCAGTTGAAGTTCCAATTTCTTTTATATCTAATGACATAGTTACCGATATTTTTGGTGATAGTTTTACCTGTGCTGATGTTGAAAACTTTTCAAGACACTCAATTCTTTGCCCAAGAAACGAAGATGTGCGATTAATTAATGAACGCATCTTGATGAATTTAAAAAATGTTGAAGAAATAAGTTTTTACGCGATTGACTCTGTAAAAAACGATGACGGTGTAGAAGATCATGATTTACAAGTCAATATTCTGGTAGAATTTCTAAATACTTTGAATCCATCTGGATTACCACCGTATAAATTAAATTTAAAAGTAGGTTGTATAGTAATGCTTTTGAGAAATCTGTCGGTAAACAAAGGATTATGCAATGGAACTAGAATGATTGTTAGAGCCTTTCGTCAAAACGTGCTTCAATTGGAAATTATCACTGATGCATTTGCTGGAACTGTTCATTTTATTCCTAGAATTTCTCTAGATACACTAAATGATCCAGCACTTCCATTCAATTTCGTTAGACATCAGTTTCCAGTTCGTCTTGCATATGCAATGACAATAAATAAGTCTCAAGGCCAAACTTTTGATAAAGTTGGCCTCTATCTTCCAGAACCCTGCTTTTCTCACGGTCAGTTGTATACAGGATGTTCAAGATCAACGGAATCGAATTGTTTAAAAATTCAAGTAAAAGACACTACTAGACAGGGCAAAACGAATAATGGAGTAACTGTAACAGATAATGTTGCTTATCGTGAAATTTTTTCATGAATTCCATATGTTTAACTTTGTGCGTTTACAACTTTAGTAAGTTTTTTATATTTAATAAGTCAAATACTAATCCAAACCTTTTATTAAATCAATTTTTCCTATAATCATAAAGTTCAACTCTTCACAGGGGCCTCTAGTTCTTAATATGATCGACACCTGTTGTTTCTCTATTCATAGAACAGTATTTATGATGACCTAGTTTAAGCGTTGACCGTGCATGACGGATAGAGATGAAGACATAAAATGAAAATTAATTCTTCAAATATCAATTAGCTATTACTAGATATAATACTCATTTCTACATATCAACTCTTTTTTTTTTATTCAACGTCATGCATGTTCACTTGTAATGTTAGAAACATTAAAATAACTTTTTTCTCTCAAATAAAGCGATCTCATTAAAAAAATATCATAACTCAAAATCTTTTTTTGTGGAAATATTTCATCTTGTTTTGTGAACGGTTTAATCAAGATTAGAATTTAAAATAAAATTGGTCTTGAAGTTCTATAAGAAATAATTCTATGTATAAAGGTTCTCAAGTACAAGATTGTTGTATTCAAGGGAAATTTGAAATGATTATCATTAGCACTCGAATGGTTTTTTTTTAGTTTTATTTCATATATATACGCATACAATGAAGTATAGCAGCCCTTAATGTGAATATAACGAAGTTTGAAAAATTGAAATTTTATTAATCTAAAATTAGGATCTGGAATTTTCACCTTATATGAATAGACTAGAAACAAAATGTTAATTTCAAAAGATCTATTTTATTCAAATATGATAAAGTTTATCTAATTAAAAATGGGTTTGATATCAATGATGTAATCAAACTTTTTCTCATCTTTCATTAATAATAAAATCGATATTATCATCTAAATAAAAATTCTATTTCAATACTTTCCTAGAGTTTGTATCATCATGAACGAATTCTGAGCACTACATCAATCAAACGTAATTTTTATTATCTTCTCCAAATCTTCCAATCATTCTGTTGTCGTGTTTGCAATGAGATACTGAAAGTTTAAGGGATTAGAGGTTTACTTCTGCTATAATCTTTTTCAAGAAACCAAAGTTTAATTGCATAAAGGGTTAATTTTTCGTTTATGTATAGAGTCGACACTTTGCAATATCTCTTGAAGTACATAACCTTTGACACGCGATTTAAATTAATGTCTTGTTATTAAATCCTATAGAACATCATTTTATGTTAGCTTATGATAACTTTAACGTTATCTAAGGACTATTTTCGATCAAAAGTACCATTACAAATGACTAAACCTTCGAATAATCATTTTGTCTATATTTTCTTCGTTATTTGTGTCGACAACAACATTAATTTTCTTTTCTTCACATTTTACTTTGCATGAGCGGACGGTGATGTCGTACGTTAGGAAAAAATCGAGTCGAAGAAAAAAAAGAAAATCTTCTCCATATACGTATATAGGCTTGTGATCATAGATACATTCGTCAGTTCAATAAAAGAATAATTCATTTCTTTTATTTTTCGCTTCGTGTAAATCGATGATGCCTATTTCCTTTTTTAAGATAATAAATGGGTGATTTAAATACCTTTATAAAGAATCATCGACATTTGATGGAAAATACTCTCGATGTGCTCTTCATAAGTACCCATTATTATCTTCTACACAACAATTATCACTTAACAAAAGATAAAATGGTAAAGAAAATTTTTTTTTAATTAAAATTTCATACTGGTTTTAACAGATCGTTGAATTGAACAAAACAGATGTTAAACAAATCAATACCGAGAAGTTAACATATACGAACGGCATTACGACAATCGAGGTTTCGATGATTCGATCACAAAACGAACTTTTTGTTGATTTTGCAGTAAGTCAAAAAAAGGAAACATAGGATGCAAAAATAATGGCATAAAATATGTCGACCCTTATATTTCTTTATAGACACGACTCTGGAAGAAATTTTTTTTAATCATTTGATAGGAAATTTTCTTCTAGAACCGTATCTATAAAGAAATATAAGGGTCGACATTTTGTGCCATTACTTCTGCATCGTATGTTATTTCATAATATATAGTATCAATCACATATCGTATCCCAAATAATAAAAATCCTTTTATAGGATTCTGAAAGTAGGGGTGTCAACTTTGCGTTCCGTTCCTAGGAACGGGGAACGCTACCCCGTTCCTCAACGTTCCGTTCCTAGAAACTGGAACGCAACATACGTTTCTTTCACTTTTAACAGAAATTTTACTAATTCACCGAAGGAAAGCCAATTTCATAAAAATCAGGGATGTCAACGTGCCCCGTTCCTCAGCATTCCGTTCCTAGGAACGGGGAACGCTACTCCGTTCCCGTTCCTGGAAACGGGGAACGCTACCCCGTTCCCCGTTCTCAGGAACGGGGAACGCTGAATACTCAAACATAAAAAGAAAAGTGAATATGTCTAGAGACCTCGCCATGTTGAAATATAGCGTGAAATGCGATTTTGACAAGCGTTCCCGTTCCTAGGAACGGAATGCTGAGGAACGGGGAACGCTGACACCCCTACCTGAAAGAAAGATATCTGCACAATCACAAGTACCACTTGAATATGATGAAGATCATGAATACAATATCTCATAGTATGCTATTTTTATGATTTTTGAATGCTTTTTTCGGAACATTTATTTCGTTGTTTTTTAGTGCATACGAAAAAATTGTCGAGCTATACAAATGGTACAACTTGAAAACCCGGCTTTTCAAAAAAAACATTTCAACAACAAATTTAAAAGAAGAATTAATTGGTTCTTTATCA
>CAJNOL010001150.1:18673-77608 GCA_905250125.1 Rotaria sordida | reverse complement strand
GTATGGAGTGCTTTATTAAATTTTGTTTTACTTTACAACTGTCACTTCTTACTCAACTTATTCTGCTGATGACAGCGTCGAACATGTTCGAAAATCTGTTTTACCTGTTTAAGTAAATATTGTACATCTCTTAAATCAGAATTCTTTGTATCAGTAAATGTTTTTTCCATAATTTTATTAATGTAATGTATCGAACAACCGGCATGATCACGTCATGAAAAGCCGATTTCATTTATGATGAATCAAATGCGAGACAAAATTCTTCTAGAATACTATTAACAAATTTTCTTACATTTGGACTTGTTTGATTATCTAAATCATAGGTACGGCAAGCAAGTACAAATGATTTCAGTTGATTAATATTAATAATATGATGAAGTGGAATTTCACAGAAATGCATTCTTAAAAAAGAGAAATTTAACATTGAAAGCAAAGAATTCGTGAGATAATAAGTTATGTTCTTTTTTCTGATATTTAGTCCAAAAGATCCAAAATATTAAGTTCTGGAAGGTAGAAGCTTATACTTTTATTCTTTCTGTTAAAAGTCAAAAGTTACTTTGACTCCGAAACAAAATATTTAAAATATCTTGCCGTGAAAAATAAAAATACGATTAGCCATTCTCCACAAGATTATAACAAGTAACGCTCGTCTATGTGCTCGCTTAACCCTCGACTGAATATTCAGCTATTTCGGTATTGTATACTGCTTCGTAGTCCTCAACACAGCTAGTATCAAATGTTTGAAAAGAATTCATGCGAATGCGAATATTGACATTCGCATCAATGTTCTTGTGTACAATGGCGTGCGTATGTCTGTGATACGTTTTCTTATAAATTCATCTAACAAAACTGAGACACTCTCAATGATGTTCAGCGGAAATCATCTTTCTCGTTTCGATTCGAGAATATAACTGAAATATTTTTGTTGGTAATCAATTATATTAAATTTTCTCTTTCGACAAACTTTTTTGAATTTGAGTTGAGTTGTTCATTATTTACCTGATGTGAAATATTTTATTATTAAATATTAAACATCTTTGCTTGTTTTCTTTCTGCAGTAACATATACTTGCTGTCTTCATCAATGAAACCGAGCATCTCATCTTCGTTAACAAACACCTCGTTTATGAGAGAAATCGTAACAAACCAAATAAAATCTTTGTGACTCACGACTAGGGTCACGATGGCCACAGCCCATGACCATGACTGAAACACTTGATCAAGTCGGAGACTAACCTACACCCGCACTTACACCTCACACACTCATACATCCGTGACTCTTAAGTGACAGAAGAACGATATTTTTTATCATTAGTAATTCTGGATCACTAATCCAAAGTACGCTACCTAAAATAGGAATCAATAATTTGATCAAATAATGAAGATCACTCCATGAATTGATCATTATGTTCTGTGCCATGTAGCTGATTCTTAATCTAGGAGATAAATATCGATCTATTCTCCACCATTCTATCAACCACCAACAGACTATAAAAGCGTGCTCGTTTCTATTTGTGTAGTGATGATCATGCTCGACGAGCACACATGTCTTTATTTGTAATACTCACATATGGCAAATATGACACAACGTTGAAGTTTCCATTCAATTTCAACGTGACATTTTGTCTTTCCGATTAAAGTGGACAATAATACCATATAATCGATTCGTTTCGATCCGACAAGAAGTCGAACAGTTTTTAGTGACTTCGTTCAGACACAAATATTGTAAGTGGAATTTTGAAGTTTGTTCCTTTTGTCAATCATTCGACAAGACGATAGTTCATATGTCCCTAGTGATTCAATGTTTATCACGGAGAAGACGGATGTCTGGTATATTTTCAGGCATACTGAATCAACTTATAGTAAACTGCACGGTATCTTCAAAATACATATAAGTAACTGTGTAAAAGAATTCCTTCAGTCTTCCTTCCATTTTGTTAAAGTGGCCACAGTCAGCCTTGACCCTCTCCCATAGATCTTTTTCTAGCTCAGCTACTGCAAGCGACGTTTGATCCTTTATTGTGTGTACTGTGAATTCGAGTACTTTATATTCTTTATCCTGTGTCGTGTTGCAGGGCACAGATAAAACAATAAGATTATGGACCAACATGAAATGTATTCTTTCCTTGTTATTTATATCACGTTCACGGTGCACATGTTGCAGTGAATTTTTTCATTTGGTATCATATATTGTAGTGGTGTGTACTTACTTATTTCCAAACCTGAGTGAGACACCATCATTATGCATCGAACTTCGGCCTGATGCGTTATTTCTCAACATATTCATATTCGTTTCGACTCGTGGCCTCTACCGATTATAGTCAGAACTGGAAAAAGAGCTGTGATACGAAGTATGACTTCTGGCAAGTGCCTGATGTGTTTGATTAGTTCATCAGGCCGTAAGGTCGATTCGTTCGTGTGACAAAGAATTCATATTCTGAACTCTTCTTTGATCTCAAAGGTGGTTTCAAAAATTTCTGTATTGTAGTTGAATTCAAGATACCTTTTATGTCGCAGACTCTTATCTTGAATGGAATTCTCGCTCATTGGGTTGACAATTCGATGAAATTGATCGATTTAGCAATGCTCTCATCCAATTTCAAGAGAACAACAAAGATTCAAAAGCTGTCCGTCAGCCTCATTCATAAGTTGATTCAAAACTATAAATTGTCGCGTTAACTGTCTATTTCGATGAACCAACAGTTCTGAAAGACACTTTGAACGGATTTACAGATATTGACATTGGAAACTTGATCGATTCTTTCGCGTTTGAAGAATCCATCAAATAGAATTATTCGGAAAGGTCTCATCATTCATCTTAACAAACATCCGATGAAATGAGGGATTTGAGTAAGAGTGAATCACAACTAGAAATTCTTCACTCAGATGTCTTTCGGATTTTTTTTTCATAATTGATTGTAAATAAATCAACTATTGATCTTATATTGAATCTCCTGATGACATATCGAAAGATTAACACTTTATCCTCAGCTTTTACTCTCGCATCTTGAACAAGTAACAATGTCTCGTCGAATTATTACTAGACTTGACTTCAAAAAAAAAATGTTGATTCCTCACATCTAAATTATTGCGGAAGTCTAATATTGAGCAAAGAGTTTGTCTAGAATTCCGTACTGTCCCTTTTCACTTTTGTTCTCGATAGGATGATCTATTCAGTAGCTCTCAAGTTGAATTTTTTCATTATAGAGATACTCGAAACGAGTTCTATACATGATATTCTCTTAATATTTCGAGATTAGAATTCTGTGCGCATAAGAATTGTGAACTTCACATTCTTGTAAAAAAAGACAATAGTATAGATGTCATTCAAGTATGACGGTCTTCATTTATTTTTTATGGCGTTCTATTCTGACTCATCAAAACTCCATGTTTTACTTCCTATAGAGCTCCATGAATGTCATATTTTCTCCCTCTGTTTGTCAAATAATTAAAGTGGTTATTGCATAACATATGACTATACGATACAACACATCTTTTCATTATATAAAATAACCTTTATTCACATTCTTATGATTTTTAACCATGTCGAAATTATTTTCTGAATCATCAGATATTACGATTAGTGCTATATCAGCAGAAGATTTGTATAATTATTTGTATTGGGACCATCGAATATATGATCTACGATCTCAAGAATATTATCATACTGGTCATATCTGTCGTGCACACAATATTGACCCATCATCAATCAGTACAATCAATGCAATAGCATCGTTGGATGCACAGATCGATGACGAATATGGTCGAGCCGAGCAGCCATCACGAGTTATTATATACACAGACGATGAAAACCAACGCAATTATGAATTAAAATTGGATATATCAAATTCTCTGTTATTCTATTTGATGTCGTCTAAAAATCCCTCCTATACTTTATTAAAATATATTCATATATTAACTGGTGGCTACAGAAATTTTCGGTCGACTTTTCCATTCTTATGCAGTGACAGTATTCATTACAGTGAATGTAGTCAGTTGGTATGGCCATCTTATATTGCATCAAATTTATACCTTGGTTCTGCATTATGTCGAAATGAGACAGTTATATCTATGCTAGGAATCACTCATATTCTGAGTTTTAGTGATTATCCTGAAAAGAAATTAGAATCAGCACATATAACAACTTTGCATTGGGAAATTTCGGACAGTCTATCTACAACATTGTTGCCAGTTTTTCCTACAGTTGTGAAATGGATATGGAAGGCAATCAACAATGATAAGGGAACAGTTTTGGTTCATTGTGATCAAGGCGTGAGTCGATCGGCCGCTATAATTATAGCATATTTACTGACTTTCAATGCTCAGTTTACAGGAGTGGATGTAACTTTGGATTATGTGAAGTCGAAGCGCAGTGTTATCAAGCCCAATGCATCTTTTTACGAACAATTGAAAGAATATTCGACAAACATCGAAAAGAAAGATAATAATTCGAAGTCATAAAAAAACAAGCTTTTATTAAATGTTAGATTGACATGTACAATAAATGGTATTGGATATGCTGATTTTTCAGCTGAAACGGAACAAGTACCGTTCATTGGATACTGATTCACTTGACCCTAGACTGAAAGATGATGAAATTTCGTTTCAATAAATATATTAGTAGGAGAAATATAACGACAAATTTATACTGCCTATTCACCCAGTATAGATATAGCAATATCATTGTGATGAATAGAATGCTTTGAACACAGTGTTAAACTAATTCCAAGTAAATAAGATCAACAAAATTCAACACCATCTCTGTGAGATTAAATATATGACATGGTAAGACTCTTAAGCATAAAAGAGACCCCTTGTATCGTATATTTCAGACAATATTGTGATCATCAGAGCAATAGATCGCTATGTCTGTCAGTCTATGAGTAAGGCCAAAAAGTTATATGCAAAAGAAGAAAAGTGGGTTTTTCTCATCTTAGAATTTCATAAGATCCAAATATAGAAAAACCCATACGATATCACGAGATAGACACTGGTTTTGGACATGTGTTACAAAGAAACAAGCACATAGACAAAATGAACTAAATCCTTACGAAAGTCTCGCAGGATGTTCATAATGTTTAGGTCTTACCACATTGTAAACCGTATGAAACAGATATTGATGTGTTCCTTTTGGTGAGATAGATCTGAAAATGATTCGATATTTAATCATCTGACTAAACGTATGATACAACTGCAAGAACGACTGACCAATCGATTCAGTGTATGAGAATTGTGAGACAAGCCCAACTAGAGCAAGATGAACGTGTTGTATCACTTCAACAAGAATTGAAAGAAATCAAGTTCCATTTAGATGACTATCAACAACCAATGTCACGTCCGATGCTCACTGCCGAGACTCAACCATCAATAGATCTGAGCGATATTGATTAACAACTGACAACAAGATTATGTTTCAGATTAACAATTGTCGTGTTCTTGTTTTTATATTTTTTCTAAAATCACACAACAACTCCTGTCCAAAATTTTTTGTACTTTTCATATGCACTTAGTGTGGATATATACCATATATGATCAATCGATCACAAGATACACCTTGGAAATGAAATAAGATGCAGTTATTCCGTTAAAATAAATTAAGAATAGCTTTTTTTTCAAAAAGTGGAACGACTTGAATAGATTTCTGATAACTTAAAACTAAGTTGAAACAGTTCCAAGCAGGATTTTTCTATGCTTTTCCGGTTCTGATGACAGTGAAATTCTTTCTACAATGAATTCATTCTATGAGTTTTGCTTTTATTTGAATAAAGAGACGATCACTAAAGAACTCATTTACATATGATTTGTATCTGGTGATTTCCTCATACGAGAATCTACAGTTCGAAATGAATGATAAAACATTTGAACCGTACAGGTGAAACGACAGATAAGGCGAACCGAAAACATTTTATTAAGACTATTTTCTCAAAATCCAAATATTCCTATTTTGGTTTAATCGTCCATTTATGCTTGATCAAATAGACAGGTTATCGAAAGTCTTTAGATATTTGTACAGTACGAATTGAATTGCCGTTATATTCATCACGTCGACCAGAATTATTAAGTAACATTCATCGGATATTGATTCACTCGTCTTTAGATTGAATGTTGTGCCCGTATATTGATCTCGTTAAATTTGTGTATTTTCGAAAAAACAATTAGAGACAGATTTATAGATAAGTTATTGAGTGAGAATTTTTTCTATTCAATTCGATTAAGACTGAAGAATGTAGCACAGTATTTCATTGAAATTCTTTTTTCTTATCAATCAATACTCGATTCGATCTTTTAACTATCTAGACAAGATACTCCATTAAGATTTATATTTGTTACTCTTCACAGAAGTATCTTAAACATGGGTTTTTAAATATAGTACAGAATGTGTGATAGTGTCGTTGTCAATACTTGGTAACACTTCATTTGAGTAGTAATATTGCGCTACTTTTTGGAAGTTAAAAAAAACCAATTGTCAATAGTCAATAAAGTGCGCCATTTATCAATTGTTTATCGCACTTATTCTGCACAAATGCAAGCAACTATTCACGTACCCCATGTGCAAACACAATACTTTTTCGTGAAAAAGACGGAGGAAGAAAGAAGATATGTGCATTAATCCAATGTTAATCGTTCTCTACCCATATAAATGCTAAACACGAAATAGACGTATTGACTGCGTCTCATAAGGAAATAGTCGCATCTAAACACGTTTTGAACATGAAGCGCGTTTAGACGCGGTTAAAATGCGAAAAATAACGATTTTCTTTTGTGTTGCTGCTTGCATATAACATACATGTGCAGAACGACAGATTTTATATTGTTATCAAGTAGTAGACTATCAGTTCAATATGCAACAAAAACTACTGAGAGTACCGTTAAGTAACGTGGACGTCAGATCAGATATTGATCGAAATTTGTTTTAAATTTGATTCTTGTAATGCTTAAGTCCTACTAATCTTGACGAAAAACATAATCACTTTCTGTACCCGTAATACTATTTTGGAGTGAAACAAGATTTAAACTATTGATACCAGAAAATTCTTTAAATGCCAGTCAAAGATCATGGAGAGCGCTCTGTTATCAAAGAACGTTCGATCAAAAAGACTCTGAATACTGTTTTGAACCCACCGATGAGAAAACGATCACTTCATTATATTGGTTCAAACAGCTTCTCTTGCGCAAATTGTGATATGCATTCTAATGATGGTTTTAGAAATGATATTTGATTGAGATCCGAGAGAAATATTGCATTTATTCTACCAGTCTAATTTGTTCAGCGAAAAGACTGGAGGTGAAGAGTTATCTGCCAATGCAAATAGGAAGTTACTACAGAAAAGCTTGAAAAAATTTCAAGAGTGGTTGTTGATTAATATTTGAGAACAGTGCAGATGCTCAGATTGTGGATCGAAAGTTGGTCAAAGCCATATGTATTCAAAGATCGTAATGAACCATTGATTAATTCTGAGTAGATCTGTGACAGTTCCTGATCAGGGAACGGGAACTGATCATCTATTCATCGAAACAACCCAAAATTGGTAGTATAAGGGTCTAGAGTTTATTTATCTACGTAGCGCCTGAACTTTTGATCTCATTGGAATATTTTCTGATCAAGTGCTTCCTTGTCTACATTAGATTATTTGAATTGGAAGCTGATCTTAAGCTACAGCACAGTCGATGAAGCTGCTTAACACTTAGCTAGCGAACTCACAAGCTGTCATTGACAGAGTTTTGAGAGGCTGTTCTTGTATTTGGATAGAGTGAGCCTGCGTGATCTACAACTAATAGCTATTTTTATTTCCAGATACGGCAGAATTTTATAATTTTAAAGATTCTAACTATTTGTTTTTGGGAACTACAAAGAATAGTTTTATTATTTCGCTAAATGAGAACCATTTGAATACATCCTGAATATAATACCCGATAATGAATTGTTATATCAATGTCTTGGTTGAAGCCGCTCTCATCCTCAGTATTGTATTGTTTCATATATGTCTCTTAATAATAGTGTAATATAGACATAGATCTCGGAAACCTTAACGTATAATAGAAAACTACATTTTTTAAAATGACAAATAAGCACTGAGTAGACATGCGCAGAACTGCGACTGAGGAGTGAGTTTTCGGATGGATATTAGGACTAAAAAAAGCTTTTTTTCAGGTCGGGACCAAAAAGGATAGTCTCATCCATTTCTAATACTGAGTCTCTATATGTAGCGCGCAAGGAAAAAAAGTAGATACTAGCGTGGTAAGGATCAATGAACATTCATGAGAATCCTCGGATCTACTTTTCCTCTCTTGTCAGTGCGTTTTCAAAAGTGGCGTATATCGATAGGTTTCTCTTTCGTAGTCTTTCATCTAAAACTAATCATGTCCTCTTCTTATTGAATTCAGTATTGATTCAAATATATAATTGCATATCCAAAATTATGAGTTAGATGTAATCACCGAGTATGTCATTGATACAAAAAATATTCGGCCGGATAAGAGGAAAAAATAAATCATTAAGATAGATTTTTTTATGAGAACCAAGCTGAAAGCGAAATTCATGTGATCGATGAAGAACTCTGAGAATATGCGAAATAAAGGAAAGTGGAATACTTCAACAAATATTTCTCATGATATGGAAAACTGGTTCAGCTAGTGGATGGAGCTGCTAAATTTCGCTAACTAGTAGGGCCAGCTCTTCAAAAAAAAAGAACTAGCCATTAGATCAAATTCTCAAAAAAAGACTGGTTCAAAGGGCTGGAAGTTGTTACAAGTCTAATCCTGAGATTGTTTCTTTTTCATTTTTCGTAGCTAATCACAACCCATCGGCCATGTTAGTAGAATATCTGATCAATCAATGATTTTTCTATTACAAGTTGTAACGCTTTTGGATAGTGTCATAAACACCGACTGATGACGAGAATGTTGTCATTTACGGCGGGTATTTCAGTCCAAATATTCTGTTTATTTGCATAAAACTATCTGTTACTGTTCTTTAACATAGCACTTTATCTTATCTTTCATTTGTTCTTTATTATTATCAAGGCTCTCTCAACTGGTTGAAAAAAGCAATGATACTATCGTTTGCAACTCGAAGTATTCCTCTGCATAAATAAGATGCTTTCGTCGTTTATCTTACTGATCCTGTGTGCCTGTATTAAAGTTATAGTTCATGGAGCTCGTTGGACACCTGAACAGGCCAATGTTTGGTACAGCAATCAGCCTTGGTATTTCGGAGCTAATTTTGTACCGTCCTCATCTGTCAACGAGATCGATATGTGGCAAACATTTGATACTATCACTATCGAACGTGAACTAAGATGGGCTTCACAAATCAATATGAACATAATGCGTGTGTTCCTTCACGTTCTCTTCTATCAACAGAATTCACAAGCTTTCTATAAGAAGATAGACGATTTTCTTACAATCGCCGATCAACTTCGCATTAAAATCATGTTCGTTCTCTTTGATGAATGTTGGCGGCCAGATCCGCAGCTAGGTCCACAGCCAGAACCTATTCCGGGCCAACACAATTCCCAGTGGGTACGATGTCCAGGACAAGCATGGCTAATGGATAATAGTAAATGGCCGCTCTTGAAACAGTAAGTTCAAATGTGTTAGTGATTCAACAAGAAAAGCTAGGATTAAAGCGGTTTCCTTATTTGTAACACTGCGTCACACTAGTGGAAATCAGAAACAGAAAGATAACACCAGTTTTATATTGAAAATACATCGATTTCAAACATCTCATATCACGCACAAAAAATGACCTGTAATCCGACTCGGGTAACTCAGAAAAACCCAAAGAAGCTGTATCTAGATTAATAATTCAAGAGCCAATAGCACGAATGTTATTTTTTTATTCTAGGTACACAAGTGATGTTCTCTCTCGCTTCTCCAATGACTCTCGCGTAGCTATTTGGGATCTTTACAATGAACCCCAGTGTAGTCAGCAAGTGCCCATCGTTTTGCCACTTCTACGTGAAGTCTATGCTGCTGCTATTTCGGCCAATCCAAGTCAACCAGTGACCTTCGGTATCTTACCTGGTCCTTTGAATAGTACATTGACGCGATTCGAACTGGAATCATCTGATATCATTTCTTTTCATAGTTACGAACCATTAGCACAGACTATGCTACAAGTGGCTGAATTTCGATCATTTAACCGACCATTGATTTGCACTGAATACATGGCTCGAACAGCTGGTAGCACTTTTCATACACATACGGTCTTCTTTCACAAAGAAAAAATAGGTGCTATCAATTGGGGTCTCGTTGCCGGAAAAACACAGACTTATTTTCCATGGGGATCACCAGTCAATGCCACGACACCATTGGTATGGTTTCATGACATTTTCAATGCTACTGGTATTCCCTATTCACCATACGAGGTACAATTCTTCAAAGACCTTCAGAGAACGGCTCCTCAATCATCTGCCCCGAAAAAGTTTTTCATAGGATGGTCTATTTTTTCTGCTTCATTATTCTTTGCATTTTCATTGTGTTAAAAAATCATTTTTAACTCTTTAAAGTGGAAATAAAGGTCATACAGATAACCTCGCGGTCCCCCCTATCCACTCTCACTTTTACCCTCACCCGAAATTCACTATAGAGTCTAGCGCCCGATCACCGAAACTATTCTTGATAGATTTATCAAGAAATTATGCAAGATATTAAAGATGAGCGTACTGTTGTTATTGCTAAAGATTAAATTGGATCAATTATGAATGAACAGGTGTGGTTTAATCTAGAGCTACTTCCAATGTTTTAAAGAAAAATCTTTCACAAAATGCTCTCAGACACGGCTTTCACCTTACTCTTTGAACTTTCGTGACGAAGAAGAAAGTCTTTTCTTTTAATCATTAATTAATTCAAAAATTTTTTTTCATGTTACCGTCACTGTTTTATCATTATCTGCAATCTCATACAAAATGGATAAAATGCATATTACAATTTACTTTTCAAATATTGTCAAAACATCCAATTGTCATTTATTTTGGAGCCAATACATTGAGTAAGAGAAGGAAAGAATCTTTGGAGATTGAAATTTGATTTTTCTTCATTCTTGCTTATCATTGACGAGCTGGCGATCTGATGACATCTACTTAAAGCTATCCAAAAGTAGTGGCAGATATACTTTAATTCCTTACAAAACGCTTAAAGAAACTTATTTTTCTATATGAATGGATAGTAAAAATGACGCTCTATTTTTCTATATGATTATATCATTCTTCAAATAATATCATAATAATAAAATTTCGATAAGACCTGTCTTTCTCCCATATGTGACGATTATACTAATGCCTACTTCGAAAAAAAGGCGAAGTGGATATTTTTTGAATAATTTATGACTGGAACAAGATAGAGAGCTGTGATTTTGATCGTTTGAAAGAGGAGATGAAGATGCATCGAGTCGTATATTATACGGTTTTTGACATGATTTTTTTAAGGTTTGCAATCGTCCTCTTTGAAAACAAACCTATTCTGTGAAGTGTTTACAGCAAATTTTCAATTGTTACGTCTGTATTCAAATCACCAATGGAAGATCTGGTAAACCACAGGAGTTTCAGATATTCAGAATTAATCATTTGGAAGTTATAGGTATTCTAGTCGAAGCTCAAAGTGATTTTTCAAGTAATTCATGTGGAAAAAGCTTTTTTTCCGGTTTCCTTTTTGATAAAAAAAAACTATTTTTTCATACATGGAAAATAGATTAAACCAACTTCAGACAACATATTAGGAAAATGTACAATATATGGTTCGAAACATCTTCATCTCCTCTTTCGAATGTGGATAGCTCTAGGTAAATTCAAAAATTTTCTCGGATCTAAAACTTACATTCTCTACAAACTACAATAGCTATACTATATCGGAACAACATGAGAGACCATTCAAAAAGAGAAGAACAAGACACTTTTTGTCTAAATCGACGTCGTGCTTCTTCTATGCCTACTCGACAGTGATCAAGCTCGCTCAGTCGAATCACGACTTCTCGAACTGTATCATCAAACATTGGTAAATAATTGATGAGCATCACTTTCCTGTATTCGAAATCAAGAAGAATTTCGGAGGTTATACCTTGTCGAGAGCTCGATGTCATGTTCGAGAGAATGATACTGAGAATGTTCTCGCTAGTCATCCAGATGAACAATGCAAATTACAAGAGCATATCGATACTCATTTTCATTCCAAGGACGAACAGGAAAGACCAAGCTATGCAATGATTTCGGAACTGGGCTACTTAGATATGTTTATTCGAGAAATGCTCCGCATGTATCCAATTGTACCGAACATCATCCATCGACAGAATACTACAGAGTTTCATATCAAGAATGTCGGCACTATTCCAGCTGGTACTGTCATCGCTGCTAATATTCAAAGTTTACATCTTAATTTTGAACTTTGGGATCCGATTGATCTGGACGTGTTCTATCGGGAACGCTTCGCTAACAAACGACATCCACTTGCATGGATCCCCTTTGGTGCTGGGCCACGAAACTGTGTTGGAATGCGATTTGCATTGATGGAAATGAAATTAGCACTTGTGAGACTTCTGAAAATTTATTCGATTATCGACTGTGGTGAATAAACACGTCAGACAATGCATGTGGATGTGGTGTGGATGTGCGTAGGTGTGAGTGTAGGTGGGTGGGTGTGGGTGTGTGCGGGTGTGGATGTAGATGTGGATGTGTGGCTGAGGGTGTGGGTGTCGATGTGGGATGTGGATGAAGAGAAGAAACCCACAGCCACACTCATTCACACCTCACACTGCGCACCCACGTCCACATCCACGTCCACACCTACATCCACATCCACATTCACCCAAACTCACACTTGCACCCACACCCTACCCACACCACTACCACCCACACCTACACTCCGCACAGGTCGTGGCAGACAGTCTGTGACTTTGTTACCAACTGTGCAAGATGTTCTTGATATAGGATCAAAGATCTTACATCAATAACGTCTTATTATAATATATAAACTACTTGCTGCTTTCAGTTCTGAAGAAATGAGTAAAAGAATGATTTAGAAATGTGTCACAAAATAGATAGAATAAAAGAATCTTCCTGTGATTACCAAGAACAACTACATCGTGTTTCACATTTTAATCCCACAAGAATTGCGCCAACAACAACTTTTCTTTCGAAACTTTGCCTAAGTTACTCCTTGGAGTTGATTTTCCATTTAACACAGAATTTTCTCACATGTATGTGACCCAATAAAAATTTCTACTCTAATTTTGAGTATTCTGTTTCATTTGTTTTTCAGCTGTATCTGGATAATAGAACTTGCAATAAACAAGGGCATTTTCAGACTCTTTCACTACCAAAACGAAGAAATGTTCGGTTTTCTCAACAACAATACTAAATTTGAAAAAACTTCATAGGTAGCTTTGTTGCTCAAAATAGACTAATTCAAATGTGACTATATATTTTATTTTATTTTCTGTCAGAAAAGACTAATTAGATCTATAAAAGTACTTATAAACACATGCTATAAGCCTACATATATTGATACCAGTTTTGTACGTTATTTATTTTAAATCTAGAAAATAATATTTTTCTACTCAGTTTTTGATACTGATTTAGAAAAAAGATTATAGACTCTGAAGAACTGTTTTAAGAAAAAAGTCATTTTGGTTATATCTCTGATTTTATGAATATTTGGAGCTTTGTGCAACGAAGGAGTAACCTAATTGAAATAACAATCATAAATGCATTATCAGCTCTGCAACCCATATGCAAATCAATGAAAAATAAAACTCACTTCAATTTTGCGTTATGCACGTTTTATAATTTAATGATACCTGTATAAAGAGTATCGTTAATATCTTTTAAAGATAAGAAAGAACAAAAAAAAAGCAAAATGTACCCAAGATAAATAATTGCATCATTTATTTAAACTTTTTGAATATAATATTATGAAGTACCAGCGATATTGGTATCGTTACAAATTAAAGATTGCCTCTTTACTCATTATACTTCTAATATTCAAAATATTTTTAGCTTCTCAGTATAACGATAAAACAAGCAAATCTCTATTATAAATTAGTTTTAGTAATGATGATATTCAATATGAATTAGATAAGTATATTCAATTGAAAAACCAATATCAATTAACTGGTATTGTACTTTATTGGAAACGTTTAAATGGTGTTCAAAAACTTGTTAAGACAATGCTTGAATATGAAAATTTATTTTCTAATATTATTATTTGGAATAATAATCCAATGCAAAATTTAACTTTTCAAGATTTATTAATTGAAAATAATAATCGTACTGAAATAGTTAATTCAAATGTTAATATAAAAGATGAAGCAAAATATCGTGCATGTCAATTAGCTAAAACAAATGCTTGTTTTTATGTTGATGATGATTGGGATATAAGAATGTATGTCAGAAGTCTTTATTCACATTTTCTTCTTGAACCAACTATACTTCATGCTATAACGGATCAATTTACTTATTTTACTAATTTAATGTGGACATTTTTTGATGAAAGTATCAATTTACACACTGGATTTAGTTGGATTGGTTGTGGATCAGTTTTTTCACGTGATAATGCTGTTCGTCATTTGAAGTGTATGAATTTTTTTCTCAATAATTATAAAAATCGGGGTAAGATATTACACATGAGAGTGATAAAGCCTCCCACCAATTAAAATTTGATCTTAGATCGGGTATATTTATATCGCATGAAATTTTCAGGATATGTTGAAGCTGTAGTGGAAAGACTATGGTAAAATTTCCAGTTCTACACAATGACGTTTTTGAGAGATATTCAACAAACAAGGGTTAAGAATAGCTCATTTGACAACCCGAAATTCTCTGTAGGTCTTCATTCCATATACTTAATATTTTTGTTTGAAAGAGTATGTCACGATGGAGGGTATAACATAATCCTTATTTTTAAATTCTTATTTTTTAAGGAGAGAAAAGTTCAATGTCTCAAAAAATGGTGCTCTAATTATAACGGGACTCTGTTATGCCCTGTATCTCAACATGTCCTTTCAAACAAAAAGAAAAACCATTGGCTACAATGAAGTTCATTCGAGAATTCTGTGATGCGTAGTCAACAAAAACATACTTTTAAGTAGAAAATGACGGAAATTTTTGGACAAAATAAGCTGCCAAATGGAAAATCATGTCATTTATAAAAGACTAAATCTCGGACTATCTTTTCATATGTTTATCTCAATTTTCATATTTTTCATAATAATTGATCTTTTTTTCAGGGAGCGTGGACTTACTGAATAACTTTCAAAGAGTTTTATTTATGATCCAATGAGACTATTTTTGCAATTGAAAAATCTTTATTCTTCGACGTAATTCTAATACTCGATGACTCTTAGAACTACAGTTCGAGTCATGTATGAAGTAGACAGTATCTTTCATCTTGTGTTAAGAACCTAATTTCGCAGTATATCTTTGATTGTAAATGTATAGAATCAATTTGAAGCTATGAATATATTTCTAAGACAAATTCGTTAACAAAGAAGAAGAATGTAAAGTAATTAAATACTAGAAATCTATGGCTCGAGTTGAATAGAATTCTTGTCAGTAAATCACAATAAATGCTAGAAGTTTTGTTGTTTTTTTAAGTTAACAATATATAATTCTTTTGAAAAATCTTTTGTTTAGTTTTACAGCGATTCACTAAAATGAACGTGTATTCATGAAAAGTTTCAAAGCTTTAGCAGCATGAAAACAGTAAACCAAGCCCGAATAAGTAAAGTCCTTTGTTCTTTCGATTTCTATGAAAATAAAATACACATTTTAGTTTTTAGGAATGCAACGGTTTAATGTACAGCTTTGCAATGATCTCAGTATGTGTGTATAGACTAACGTGGAACTCATGATAAAACTATGGTGGTCTTGAATTGATTTCGATATTTTATGTTGAGGAGGCCATTTCAAGAAAATAGCTGAATTTTATAAAACTAAAGATTTTCGGGGTCTAGAAATTCGAATCTATAGAACGTTTATCGAAATTCTCGAGTTCGATTTTCTCGCTTGAGAACAGCTTATGAGGAAATCTTTTTAGGTATTTCCACCAATTTCAATGATTTCCTGCCAATAGATACTATTCAATGCTCTAGTAAAAACTCTTAAAGGATTTGAGTTTCTATCATTTCCTTCAAAAGTTATGAACGTTTTAATTTTGCTTCTATAGTGCATGACATACAGTATGGGTCATAAATAGTACTGCGATGAAAAATGAAATATCTCCACATTGGTTCCATTAAATGGGCTAATTTTTTGGTTATTTGTAAAAGTTTATTTAAAGCTTTTTCTTTTCATACAGATAAGATAAACAAATATTACCATTAAGTATTTTAGTTGGTATCATGGAAGCAATTATACCTGTTATCAAGTACAAAAAAATACATGTTTAGCATTTGAAAGATGATTTTGATTTGTCATCTAACAGAATACGAAGAAAAAGTCAAAAATGAACTTTTGAACAATTCTGTATTGATATACATAAAGCAACTTTTCAAAACTGGTTAATTTAAAAGTCAACGGTTACAAAGATCGAATTTTCAAACATAGAATACAGGTTTTTGCAAGAGACTTGGTGTTTTGACATTCAAAGGACTGCAATTGTGTCTTACTTATATCGCACAAACTTCAGCATTAACACTGACTAGTTTTGAAAAATTGCTTTATGTATACCAATACAGAATCATTGATAAAGTTCATTTTTGACTTTTTCTTCGTATTCTGTTAGATGACAAATCAAAATGATCTTTCAAATGCTAAACATGTATTTTTTTGTACTTGATAACAGGTATAATTGCTTTCATAATACCAGCAATAATACTTAATGGTAATATTTGCTTATCTTATCTGTATGAAAAGAAAAAGTTTTGAATAAACTTTTACAAATAACCAAAAAATCAGCCCATTCAATTGAACTGATGCGAAGATATTCCATTTTCTATCGCAGTACTATTTATGGTCCATACTGTATGTTATGCATTATAGAAATAAAATTTAAATGTTCATAACTTTTGAAGGAAATGATAGAAACTCAAATCCGTTAAGAGTTTTTACTAGAGCACTGAATAGTATCTATAGGCGAAAAAAAAAATCATTGAAATCGAAGGGGCACCTGAAAAAGTTTCCTCGTTAGTTCTCACAGATCAGTCGTGTCTTATAAAATTCAGCTATTTTCTTGAAATAGATCTCCTTCATCAGATCCAAAAGGTCGAAATGAGTCTAAGATCATTGTAGTTTTATCATGCATTCACTGTCTTCGCCGCTATTCTATACGGGCAGGTCTAGATCAACATAACAGTCTACAGTAGCGCAGATTTGTGTAGGCTTTAATTCATCATCAGATAGAGTTCATATAGTATTTTGACATTTATCAGATTTCTTCTCTTACTTGATAAAAGTGAACTTTTCTCAGAAAAGTCGAAATTGAGATATATGCATGGTTGAATAGCTAGACGTTTCATCTTTCAAAATAAACATAATTAATTTGTTGTTACTTCACTTTTTTTAAATATAATTCTTGATAATTCCTGTCTAATTTGCTACCTCGAAAACACCGATATTCCTGAAAGGTGAATTTAGAAAAAAGCTTTTCTAACATTCAAGAGAAATTTACTGTTAGAGAAATAAAGAGAAAAATAAAAAAAACATCGAAAAATCATGAATTTATCATTTAAAAAAAACGTTTTTTTTTTTGCATTTTCTCTGTTTACGATTATTTGATCGCACATCCACAGATTCCCCAGGTAACTTGATTGTAGTCAATAATGATGTTTTTGTTTGAAAGAGCATCTTTAGCGACAGGATTTGATCGAACCTATGTTTGAAATTAAGCTTTGTTCTGATAGAAAATAAATTCAAATAATTAGATATTGATTTTTCGAGTATTTTGAGCTATTGAATTTGTCATCCTTTTGCCGAAAATAAAAAAGTAATTTTTTCAAAAAATGATCCAGTTAGACTCTGCAGGTTTACATGCTCCTTCAAATAAAAAGAAAAACTAGATGTTCCTAATGATGACCCATAGAGAATTTCGAGTCGGCAAATTAGCTAATTTTGAACATTATTTGATGAATATCTGCAGAAAACTTTATGGCATCGAGATGAAAATTTTATCACGGCTTCTCTGCTATAGCTCCAATAAATCTTAAAGATTCTATGTGATTTGAATCTATCAAGGTCCAAAATCGATTTTAGTGGAAAACATTAACACACTTACTTAACTGAAGGTTCTCATATTGAAAACGAAAAATATGATAGTTTATGCGAATTAAACTATAAAATAGGCTAGACTGGAACTTGAGGCACTTGTCAAAAATTAACAAAACAAATGATTGTCTTTTATTATCAATATGATAAAAATAAGTACAATAGTTATATCTGTATAAACATTGTTTTATTAGATTTAATTCCACAAAGTGATCAATTTTTTTCCATATGGATGAATCAAATACCAGCTCAATTCAATGGACGTTTACTTCAGTCTAACGAAGGTGTTGAATCATCATTTGAAAATTATGATTTTGAATTATTACAATATCGAGCATCAGTTATGAGTATTCAAACTCTTGAAAAATCACTTCGTTCTTATTTTAATTTTAATTTATTTCAACGAAAACGTGCATCAAATACTTTAGTTACATATACAAAATCACCTTGTTCATATAATGATAAATTTATTTTTTTTACTAATTGTTTACCAATTGATAATCTTGAACAAATACCATTTAATATAGCAACTGATTTTAAACGTGGTACACGTGCTAATTTACCTAATATGCGAAAATCTGCATATCGAGAAAATTTCACATTTTTTCAAGAATTTAATACAGCTAATGCTGTTGATAATGATAATAAAACTTGTTGGAAAATGAATCGTTCATTACGATATGGAGATTTATATGGGATTGATTTTCAAACAATACAAGCCGATCGTAATCTTGCATTTTCCATTGAATATTTACATAGAAAATCTTTACAAAAAAAATTACAAATTTCAATATCACTCGATAGTCAAACATGGATTCAACTTCCTAAAAAACCTCAATCAGGAATTATTTATAAGAAACAAAAAAAATTAGTCATTTTTCGTACACAATTGTTTCCAGATGGTTTTCAAGTTTTTCGTTTTATCAAATTTATGTCATTAATAGATGACGAAAGTTCTTTTCATATTTGTGAAATACGTTTGATTAATTGAGAAAATTTTTATCAATCTAAATAAACGTATCAAAGTTGTATTAAAAATACTTTGAAAAATTTCAATTGATCACCGATTAGTAGAAAAACTTACTTGATCGAATCTCTATTATGTAAATGTAAGAATAATAGTCATTTTGTGAAACGCGATCTAAAAGAAATGTTCAAGTATAGAGGTAAAAATTTGAACCCTCTCTTGTGTCATAGACTATGATAGACTTTGATATACGATCTCAGGTCCGTATATCAATAACGTATCGTTATTCTATATGAACTACTTATTACATTTCTAATGCATAAGTAAAAGGATGGTGAAGAAATGTGTCTCAATATAGATAGAGTAAAACAATCTCCCTGTGCTTAACAACAGTAGCCATATCGTGTTTCACATGTTATTCCCATCAGAATTTCACTAACACCTTGTTTGACTAATGTCCACATTGCATTGATGAGGTAAATGTTCGCGTGTAGTTAATTTGAAGTACCACTAATGCATCTTTTATTCTAACTTTTGATTGGTGATCCATGTCAATACCGTTAGGCTAGCAATAATACTCGTTTAATTCCTCATACATCTATCAACTTCATTCGTCTTAACAATGCAGCTTTGAAGTGTATTTTTTATCCTTTCTTTTCCTATCGAACAAAACAGAAAAATTCGATAAACAATTGAGAAAACATCTTTCCTCTATCCAATATTCTTCTAGGTGATAGAAGATGGTTTGGATAATTAAATGTAGATATTAATGATGAAACGATTTAAGTCAATATATAATTTTTAAAATATTTTATCTAACAAAAAATTCATGCACTCTTTTTTTAAATAAATTCTCAACATACATGAGCTCCCAAAATTATTTGACCATGTTTATTCTCAATGTTTTTCACTGCCATAAGTGATAGAGTAAACAATTCCCTGCAAAATAAAATATCTTCTAGCCTTCTGTGATGGTTTTTGATGGAGACACAAAACTGGTATTTTCATACAGACAACTTCACAGGACAATTTTCTTCGTTTTATCCTGCGTTTTGCAGAACATTACCACTGAGTCGTCCTGTTTTGCGAGACCCAGAACAAAGGATCCTCCTGAGTCTGGCCTGCAGTACGATCTTTTCATTGCATTTTTGACAAGGATAAAAACTGATCTGTATATGAGATATGATATCAAATATCATAGATGTACTATGTATATAAAAATTATTTACAATATAATCATGTTAATAAATACTTATCACATTTTTTCCAACAGAAATGAACTGAACAATGGGAAAAAAATACTTGACATCTATAGGATGAACAAAACAATAATAAAACAAACATAAAGATATGGAATCAAAATATAATCAATATAAATAGATGGACAACGCGAAGGAATAAATTTTCTTTTTGTTGTATTTTCTTGAATTTCTCGTATGAACGAATAAATAATAGGTTATCAATTTGAGTTATTGATAAATGTGTTCATCTTTGAGGTAAGATCAATTCAACTGAACGTAATAATCTTTCTACCAAACCAGTAGTTGCTAATATGACACCTACTCTTCTGGTTACTGTTGATAATAATGGAAAATCACGATGAATTCTACTATCAGTGAGGTAACTTGCATGTCCTACAAGGCTTGAATATTATCTTGCAGGACACACGTCCTACGACGTCCTCTGTTTCCAAACAAAATAAAACAAACGATCAACTTCTGTGCCTTCCGTAAAGTTGATGTATCTCGATCAAAAAAACGTCGTAGAGAGTTGGAAGACATTTCATTCTATAGCGAATTGCTTATTCTATCAATCTGAGTAATTCAAAAAGAATTGTACTTGAGAATTCTAGGAACTGAAAAACGTTGGTTTTGATTTTTAAAAGATTTTATCCTTGGAAAACTAGCAATCATTTTCATCTTTGAAAATTCTTATTAGAAATAAAATTCTCTACTCAAAAATGAATATTTGAATTCTTATTAGCACTTACAACGACAGAAAAAAAAATTGAAACTGGTCGAATCATTTGGAGAATCGCTGTATACTTTGACAAATCATTGATACGTTATTGAGTATGAAATAATAGATTGTTGTTCTAGAAAATATTCTACAGGAAGAATCATGTTTATTAACCTTGAAAAAAAACTAAAAATTTTATTTATAACCTTTTCTATCATTTGATTGTCGACTCTGATAATACAGTTCAAAATCTTTTGAGAAGTTTTTCTCAGCTATTGTCAACGATCATATATATAGTTTAATTATTTTATTAGTTTTTTTTTTATACATCATCTTTTTCGTTTTTTTTCCTTCATCAACATTAAAACAAAAAAGTGAAAAATAAAATAAAACACTCATGCACACATACAAACAAAAGAAAAGCGTTTTGACATAGTCAGTTTTCAAATAGAAACAAACAGTCAAAAAGGTGACAGAAAAAAAATCTGCTAATACTAATTTTGACTTTGTTGATAATATAGTTGCACAATTATGTTCTTCAAATTGCTGTATAGAGACACATAAGATATTCATATCACAGTAAAAAAAAAGAACAAAAAAATAGAAATAAAAGATCTTGTAATATGCGTGACAAGAATCTATTGCATAGAGGGAGAATATGATTATAAAAAAAAACAAACAAGGAAATTCTTGACTAGGAATAGATGACAAATTTCCTGAGAAAACTCTTAAAAAATTTTGGCTGCCTATTGACTCGATTATTATTACACGAATATTCCACCATCAGCATCTTGTGCTCGTTTAAAACTATCCCATAGAGCAACCATTATTTCTCCCATAACAACATCATTTGTATTGATTGCAACAAGACGTAAAACTAGAACACCATCAGGTTTTAAATATTTGTTTGAAAATGTATGAAATAATTTTCTATCAAATGATTCACGTGTTATTCGATTCATTATTTTAAGATATTTTTTAAGGAAATGTTCACGATTAAATGGTAATATTTGTTGCCATATGCATATTAGAAAACCATATGAAGATAAGACAGAAACAATGACAAGCCAAAACCATATGAAGATAAAAATTTTTTCATTAAATAAATTCACGGGAAGCACGCACTAAAAAATAAACAAAAAATTTTATTTTAATTATTTAGGTATTTGAAATCATAGTGAATAAAAATATATATCGTCTAGAGGTGTAAGCCGATGCATCGATCGGTAGCGGTGACTACAAAAGTCTTAGGCTTTGGCGACAGTGGTTAGAAATATTTGAAACGTTGACAGTGGAAATTTTTCAATGAATTTTTTTAAAAATTTTCTTAATTTCGAGAAATTTTGAAATGAAAAAGAAAGAAAACGATAGTAGAGACCTAATTACCGAGAAATCAAACGGTAACATCTCCAAAAACTGATTTCAGATGTCGAAAATTTTTGAAAAATAAAAAGTTTTTTTTTTCTGTATCGCAACGGCGGCGGCTGGAATTTAGCCGATTAACTTATACCTTTACTATCGGCTAATTCATCAACTCGTTTTTTTGCTCTTGTTAAAAATGGAACAAATTTTTCAAAACAAAGAATAATCGTCAACAATATTTTGTTTGTCTGACATGACTTATGATCAATATGAAATTTTCTATTAAAAATCCAATACAATCAGATGAACACGTTGTAAAAATTCAAAACAATTCAACTAATTTTTATCTCAATGATGAATATGTGAAAATTCTTGTAAGATGTTTTTCTCAACAGATATAAAATTGTACTGTCTGAAATGAATTTTACAAAATATTTTTAAATCATAATCATTCTTCGCGTTCGCTAAACTATTTAATCGATCGATTGTTAATTGCACAAAATACATTACTCTACTCTTTAATCAAGAAACATTTTCAATTTTTCTCTATTGTTTTCTTTTCTTGTCTAAAATGCTGACTACGTTGATCAATGTTGTGTAAAATACCTGTATCGTATGTTTATGTATATGATCAGCCATAGTACGAATTTCGAAGTCACACATTGTAACTCGAGGAAATCGTGCTGAACGACAACATTCACGACCTGATAATAAATTTTTTAAAACTTCAATACCATAACCATGGTAATTTGAACCCATAAAAATCTATATAGAAAAAAAGACAAGAAATCAAACAAAAAACCTAGAAAATAAAAATCCCTTACATTAAGTAAAAATAATTGACCAACAACGTTTGTAATATACAATAATTTGACAAATAAATAGACAAAAGTTAAATAATTGCCTTGAGCACGACCAATAATAAAAAAAGGACAATGACGACGTAAAATACGTGTAAATTGGGAAAAAAACCCTGTGCCCATTTCACGTTGAATTTCAAGAGCACGATCAATATGTTTAGCTATATATCTGAGTGTACGATCTCGTATATCAGGATTTAATTGTTCCATACTATGTAATGTTTTAACAAGATTAGCTATATCAAAACCTGTTTTTGTGGAAAATGCATGCCACAAAACAGAGGGAATGTAAAAAAGGACAGACATAAGTAATAATATAAATGGGATCCATTGATAATAGGCTAAAAATTAAAAATAAACAAAAATTAAAAAGAATAATAACGAAAAATCATCAAAAGAAAACAAAATCTAACCAATATGTTTCGGTCGTTCATCATGTCTGGCTGGCAAGGTACTTTCAAATGGTACATAATATGTATTAGATATCCAACAGATGTAATTGGCATATTCAACATGAGAACCTATACAATAATATAAAGGCATTTTTTTGTTTTTATAGAAAATCTTTCATAATCACTCGTAAACCAAAAATTTATAAAATTGTGACTAGAACTTTGCGGAAACAAGGTTTTTTGATTCCAACCCCGATAACCTTTTCCCATGGGTTTCGATCATAGCCCTGATCTCCATGATATCAGCTTTCCGAGCTCCGATTCCGTTGATTTTAGTTTTTTGAGATCATGTCACTTGAATTATGTTCTCATTAATAAGATAATTCGCTTAAAATCATGGAATAGTTAATTATGACCTTTAGTTTCGGTTAAGACAACTTATTTCTCGTCGCTTCGCTCCTAGTCTCAGCAAATTTCTCTTTTCCGTGATTCTGGTCCTGTACAGGTTCACTTGTGATTAATCAACGTAAGGAAAAAACTTCTTTGTGTCACAATTTTGAATTAATATACATTTGTCCTTTTTGATTAGTTATCACATAGAGATCGAATTATCTTCTAATTGAAAATTTTCTAATATCATTCATAGTTTTCTATCTTTCCACATAAATAAATTTCTATTTTCAGCAACAAAAAAAAAAAGTTACTTTCAGATATCCTTTACAATTTATACAAATTTGAGATTTTTGTCATTCATGATTTTGAAGATGATAAAAAAAATGAATATCATTTTTTGACTATATTATAATAAGACTTTATATTTCAGAGTATTGAATATATCGTCTACACAAATATACAAGTTAAAGAATTGACATATTAGAAATTTGTGTTATATGAGAATACTGCTCGGTTTTTTTTTCCTTTAAATATTGATTTTCAATTTCTCGTTTATAATTATATACAAATGTTTATTTTATATTTTAAGGCTAAAAAAACACTGAAAAGGATTGCTTTTTCTCAATTTACAATCAATGAAAACATTTAAAATAGAATTCATTATATTTTTATTATATTTTCTCATTGCTGCATAGAAAAAAAAAACTTAAGGATCAATTTAAAAGTTATTGCTTGGTTTTTTGTTCCTTCTTTCTTGATTTAGAGTTACTATTATTGAAATCAAGAAAATAATTTCAACTTTGTATCTACTGAAAAAAAATTGATTTTTTTTATAATTTACCGGTGAATTGTGCAGGAGCAAAACAAGCAATGGGATCACCAACATATTGTTTAGTAGATACAACAACAGTAAATAACATAAGTAAAATGACAGAAAATCGTCGCGATAATCGATCATACAAATCATCATCATTATGAAATCGAAATTGGCGTACTTTGGCGACGGCATCGAGAAAGCCTGCTACCATGCTGAAAATAAAGAAAAGAGAAAATGTATTAGATATGAAAGTATTTATTCTTAAACTCACTGATCGATATGTTCATCATATTGATGAAGATGTCGTAAAACCTCAGAGAATGTCATAGTATATAGGGAAATTTTTTATCATTATTATTATTCTTTTTTTCTTTCAAAGAAAATAATAGAAAACGTCTTCTAGATAGATTTTGATAGAATGATAGCACCACAAGGAAATCAACTTTTTGCTTGAATGCACATTGAAACAATAGAGAAAGACTATATAGGGTAATTAATATTATTCTCATTCGATTATGATCTCTTAAGAATAGACATAAAGTCCATAGTATGTTCTAGTAACTCATTTTATTCTACTAACTATTTATTTATTCTTGTTCTTAAATGAAAAATATACAAATAAACGTTTACCGCATATGTTGTCGCACAGGATCATGATGTTCTATGGTCATCATTTACTATAAAGATTTAGGTAATGATTGCTATTTCATTCTTTTTTTTTCTTTTTATAAAATTTACTTAAAAAGAAAAATCAAAGCACGTACATATTTTAAAATACATGACAATCGATTTTTTTTTCTGTTGTCTTTAATATATTAAAAAATTATCTATTAAATTTTTTAATTACCTCTCGATTACATATTAGCGATGCAAACATACTTTAAAATTCTATGGAAGTATTATATATTTATACAATCATTCATATCCATTTCGTTTTAATATTAGAATGAAATTCACAATTGTTAATCGATCATAAAAGAAACCAATGGATAATTGATCGTTTTAATTGAACTCAACAAAATATGATTTTCTATTTTTCAGGTAAAACTCACCTAGTAATATCAATGACTTTCAATATACTTATCGACGATTTGTGCAATTGAATTCATAAAACTCAATTAATATGATTAAACCATAGTAGATCATAAGACTCGAAGCTATAGACTGCCCAGATAAAAATGAAAAGCAATATTCTCTGTACTTCCATGTAGTGACTACGCGCAAAGTGAAATTGGGTGAACTTATTCAACTTTGAGATGAGCAAAATCAACTCCATAAGCTTTTCTTTGAATAACCTTTAACTGTTTACCCTGCATAGCAATTCCAGATACACCACTAATAAAATAATCTAATAAATAGAGTGTTATTCTTTCTGAAATGTCAAGGGTGTGGTTAGATCCATCAGATATCCAGCTCTTAACGCTGAATGATTTTATTTACTTCAGTTACCGTATCGTAATAAGGAAGAACTAAACAACAGGAGAGATTCCGATTTTTTTTTCTTGCATCACAAAATTGACTAGGATAAAGCAGCTTATATCTCATGATGTTAAAGTAATAGAAAAAAAAAGGAGAGAGTGAATAAGTAAAAAAAACAATAGTACACATTTTTCATATACGTTGTTAACTAACCATCTATTTTTGTTTTAAAGACATTATAAAACAACTGAAGACAATTTATCTATATTAAGTATTATTTCAACTTCTCACATGATAATATTTACAATGTATACATTATCTTTATTCCTGATTGTCCTCTATCTATCCTATAGAGTAGCAACATAGTCCGTTTTGTACCTTAAGATCTGTAATTGGTCAAGCTATTATGGAACTTTCGAAACTTATATTAAACACTAGTAGATCTTTTTATCAATCTATATAATACAGCAAGCGCAAAAAATCTATAATGTCTCAAAATAGAGAATACTTTGGTTATAAAATGTTAGTTTTTTTTTTGTATTTTTCCAAAATTATCATTGTTTTTTTCAGCTCGATATTTAGAAGACGAACGAAATATACATTTTTACTAATCGATAACTCATAAAATTTATTACATACCATGTCTTTGAAGCTTTAGAATTTTATGCATCGTTCAGTTTTTATAATCGATCTATAAAGTGATCACTTTAATGACTGGTGGACTGTAAACGAGTTAATTCAATATTCCCATAGATTCTGTAAAATCTGACTGAATCTTAAAGTACTACTTTTTTTTTAAACGAGGTTATAAGATTTATTTAGAATCGACTATGTTCATCGGAAAGTTGGATAAAACCCATCCTATTTCAATCCTGGCACTATCAATACCTTTATTTGATTCTATTTCAGGTATTCTAATAGGGCTACAACATATATTGAACTATTGAAAGCTTTTTTTTATTTCTATCTAACACAACTTAGTATTTTCTTTTGAATTCAGCTTTATATCTAGTTTGAATTCTATGTTATGTCAAAATAATCTCTTTGTACTGCTAAATCTAATGAAAGAAAAGAAAAAAGAAAAAGATGAAGAAAAGCTTTTTCTTTACCTACGCTTTCGATTTCAATCTTTTATGACATACAGAATATGTATTATGCTTAATCCGAAAGAAAATCGGATCTTTTTATTTAATCTTGATGATTCAATATGAGTTATTCTTACCTTTGTTAATTTTTAATTACATTTTCTTTGACGAAGAAAGCAAATCTATTTCCTCTTCTCCGCCTATCGATCAATGATGATTTACGTTTTTTTTTCTTTCTTTCGGCATATGCCGTTCGTCATTTCCTTTTTTTTTATTATATCAAAAATTATTTTCATCAATTCTTCGACATCTTTCTCATCTTTATTCTACTTTTAATTTCATATTCATACCTTTCATTACATATTTTAATTATTATCCAAAAATAATCAACAGAAATACGCGTATTCATTTTTCTCTAATGATATATTTCAATATAGTATTTTTTTTTCTTGAAGATAAAAACAAAGATATTTCTACACGCAAATTAAATGTACTATCTTGGGAAATATTAGTAGAGTTGTAAACAATCATCGTTATAAAGTATATTTATTTTCCATTAAAGAATAAACAGGAACATTTACCTGTGAAAACTGTACAGCATGATGGTGAATTTGTAAAAATAATTCTTCTAAGCTATGATCATTGGTAACAAATGTACTCATTTATCAATAGAATGAATGTGAGAATAACTCAATCTATTATTTGTCTTTTCTTTCTTTTTTTTTCAGGATGCATAGATTGTTCCGTGTGTTATTATCAATGGCATTCATCTCATGTAGACATACGGTGTAAGAGTAGAGACAAAGTCATTCTCATTCTATCACTACATAAGCACAATGATTGGATCGAACCCTACTAGTTCTTTCTTTTTTCTTCTTTTTTTTCTTGGTTTGTCAAGCAACGATGAAGAAAATCTATTTATACCATTTTCTGTTTTATTATCGAGAAAAACTCATTCTCTATCGATGGAATTATATTAGCAAATAAAGATGTTCAATGGTAAAAAGGAAATAGATAGTCGAGAGGTAGGTTATTGGAAAATAAGAATAGTTATTCGACTTTTTTTTTCTATTGCGCATTAACTTTTCTTAATAACTATTTTAGTTCAGGAAAAAAAATCAGCATTTTTAAGAATAAACCTTGTGAAATTATAAGATGAAACATAATAGAACTGAGAATATTTTAGCAACATCTGTCAAGTTTTTTGAGTTACAACATGCTGTGAAAGTATATGGAATAGAGACAAGTGATAAATAGCTTAATAACAATTTCTTTGCTGATGTCATCTGGACAGACAGATAATCTAACATACAAAAAACACAAGGTAATTTCTTTTTTAATTCTATATGTCAACAATCATGTTTCACTAAAGTTTTATATAAACTTGACAAAATAGAAATTATTCAATGATTTATTATTAAAAAGGAAGAACTAGAAATCAGCGTTCGATATTAAATTTCCTTCAAAACAGATCGAGCGAAACGTGCAAGTCGAAACTCAATTATAAGTAGACATTCATGTAGTTACTTCTTTTAGCCTCGATGTTATTTCCGTGACTCTAAGAATTCTTAGAATATAAGCAAATGTCTTTATTAGTATATGTCAAAAGCTATTAAATCTGTGAACAAACTATGTCATTCAATTAATCCCATAAGAATAACATATAATCTAGTGAGTTAGTACATATTTTATTTATTCCTAGATTAAAAGAGATTATAAAGTTGTTCTCTATAGAATTTCTAGTCAACTAAAAAAAAGAAAATGGTATTCTTACATATAATTATGAAATCGTTTAAATTCTATCTCTTATATTTGAATTTATCCATGAAAAAATCTCAGCAAATAAATTAACTTACTTAGCAAATATTGCATTAATAAAACAAATAAGAACCTGTTGTTCTTTGTGTTAGTTAGATTGAACTTCTATTTCTTATAAAAACTGTTTTATGAATGTGACCATTATTTAAATAGATAGTGATCTTTCGTTATGACGACTTTTTCTTTTGTCTCTGCCGATATTTCCTGTACTGTCGCCGCTCATCAACAATAAAGGGTAAGAAAAAAAAATTGATAAAGACCTAATTACTAAAATGTTCCTGCTCATCAATTGTTCAGTTCATTGGTGAAAAATGGAATATTATAGTTTGACTTGGCATTTTTTTTCTCCTCATTATGTCGAGTGACATTTCTTTGTTCAAGATAATTAACTGAAAAAAAAATTTCAAATGAAAGAGAAAAAAGTACTCACACTGACGTTCGAGCCGAAAGTGTATGCATCTCTCTTTAGTTTATCTTGTTCATAAAAAATTATTTTGATAATAAAATCGTTCCATCATTGATTTTTCTTTTTGAATCTTACTATTGCTAGAAAATAGCGATAGCGACGACGCTAACATCGATTGTTGTTGATCAGTGAAAATGATGTGACAAAAATCACAGACAACTGCACACACTCGTTCGAAACACCCTTAGCTAGTAATGTTGTTATGACACATGTGAAAAAAAGATCTGCCTATTCTATTGCCGTCGAACGTCTTCCAAAGAAAACACTAACATATTTCTTTTTTTTTTTGTTCTTTTTTGGTTTGTCGTCGTTTTTCTACAGCTATTACATGAAGAATGATGGAAGCACACATACACAAGTAACAGCAAAGATTACTTGCTTTCTTCTTTTTCTTCTATCATGCTTTCACGCTCTTTTTTTTCCATATTTATAATCGAATGTTATTATTGAACACAAAAAAAAAGAGAAAACGACGACTGATCGTTGTTCGGGGATCATATACAAGTATTTTATCGGAAACATGAATGATTCTTTTAGTTTATGTATTTTTCATATGTCAATCATTGACTTCCGTTTTTTCTTTAACTTACCTGTCTCCTCCACTAATGAACTCGCCAACTTTGAGATCGTGTAATTTGCTCGGTCGAAGTTCAAGATCAAAATGTTCAATACGATCTGGTTCTTCGTGTTCTCGTTTACCAACAGAACCACTTAATTGTTTTGTTCGAAGATTAGAAATACTAGTTAGACTAGAATAATGATATGCAATTTATATATATATGTTTGTATATATATATATATATATCAATCGATAATTCATTGTTAATTTAACCTTACCGCTGGATTTCAGCTCGTTTCTGGCGAGGAGCCTTATTCATTAGCTCTAAACAAACAGAATAAAAAACTCATTAGACAACAAAAACAAAAAAGAAGAAGAATTACATTGGATATACAAAGGATATATATAAATTTTTCATTCATTTAAACAGCGTTCTTTTCTTATACATGTTTTTATATTAATATAGACTGAAATTCACAATACATATCATTTCAAATGTTTTCTATCAAATTCATAGCAGAATTTCAGCTTTTGGTATACAACGATTCAACTAACATCAAAATTATAAGAATTTTTCAATGATTTCTCAGAATTGTGAACGATAGAAAACATGATAGTCATTCGATTATGTTGCTCACTACGAGAGTAACTTATGCTTATCCCCTCTCTTATGTTGGTCTTACTTGTCCACGCCATTATGAACAGCAAAAAAATCTTGTGCAATCTTTTTTCTTCGTTGGTGATTTTAACGTACAAAAACAAAAACACTAACGAATAAATTATATGAAAAGCAAAATGACTCTCATAATAAATGAGAGAATCAGTAGATAAATGCCGTTTTCTGAATCAAATTATACAATTCTTGTTTTTTAACTAAATGAAACTAACCCACTTAGAGTTTTGAATGATGCAAATTCGATTATATAATCTATACTGATAGCATATTAAATACTTCGCAAGATGAAAAAAAAAAAGAATTTCGATCTATTATAATAAGTAATCGATCAAGATAGAGAACAGATACATATATGTTAATGCACAGTTTATGACTTTGTTTAAAGGAATTCCTCGAAGGAATATTTTTTACGTAACGTTAAATATAAAGTATAAAAAATTTATATATATATATATTTGTTTTTTTCTAAAAGTAATTTAATAATTTCGTATGTTCTATAAACGTTACAATTCTATCATTGTAACAATAAAACGTCATAAGATAAAAATCTAGCATAGAATTAATCGAATTCTCTAGTGTGCATATATTGTAAATATTGTCTTTCGCTAGAATGAAAACATCTGAGGGAAAAAAATATTCCTTTAGGGAAAGAAAAAATTTATTTAACATGTTTTTATGTTTGTATTTATCAATTTCAATCTCACCTTAAACGAAATGACGAGAAAACCGTCATTATTTGTCATTTGTTGCTCGTATCCATCGATCAATTTTTCAAATGAAATGAATGATTACTGTCTTTTGTCTTTGCTTCTTTTTTTCTGATTGATTAATCAATATAGATGATGACCATCACTTTGACATGAAACTATTACATACAATCTCTTTTTTTTTTATTCTTTGATTATACCCGAGAAAAATTCTCGTTTTTTTCTTTTATATAAATTTATTCATCATTAAATCTCGGACGCGATAATATATAATTAATCTTGCGTTTTTCTTCTTCTTTTTTTTTTACCTTATAAAAACAAATCATTAGGTACATTCGTTCGATGTCCATCAATGCTATTCCAATCGACTTCAAGTGGTTTTTTCAGTTCGCTTCACTATATATGCAATTTCGATTGAACAAGAATACAGGATACCATTGAAATGGAACAAGGCTCTCGTTTTACGTCTCTATAGACCATGAATGACATTTTGAGTGGGTCGCAAACACTTCGCTTTCCATTTTCACATTCTCAAGGATATTTTCTCGTTCGTTTCTTCATGTTGTTTCATCTTTTCTCTTTAATCGATCGCTTTCAGTGAGTATGCGCAGAAAAAGGTGGCTTCGAACGACAGTATCATGAACTATTGTATGCATTCATTATCAACAAGATTTTCCTATTCTTTTTTTTATCGTTATTTGGTTAGCGATGTGGTTTTCACCATTCTTTTTTTTTCTTTCTTTCTTGCTTATTTTTTTTTGCTCATATAATCATTAACTACTACAATGTCTATTGCGGTTTCTTTCTCGTTCGCCTTAATTTTATGATTACCGTCAGTATGATCTTAGTGGCATATTGGAAAAAAAAGGAAAATAAAAAACAGGCCGAGTGTAAATCCATTGGCTTGATTCGAAATTTCAGCACGCTCGGTAAAAAACGAGTATGCTTATATTTTTTATTATTACGGTGTACGATTGAGTCATTATATATATATATATTTTTTTTTTTTTTTTTTTTTAATGGGAACGATCAATAAACATACCTTTTGTAATAATCTGTAGGCGTAGAAAGAATAACAATTTCATATCGGCCTCATGCTCGAGTTTCTTTTTTTTCTGTTAACAATCAATCATGATGATGATCAGGTAGACGCAAATAAATAAGACAAGATATTAATAAAAGAAATAGAAATTAATTTAATTGTTTCACGTGAATTTTGAAAATAATATTCTTTGTTAATGTTGTTGTTTACCAAACAAAAAAATTATATAAAGAAAATGAAAATCTACAATGATTGATCATATTGTTCTATTATTATTAGTACTAGTATTAGTATTGGTATCATCTAATTGCATGAATATAATCGCTCAGTCTCTCCACTTTCTCTAGTTGTTAGCTCGTGTGTGTGTGCACATGCAGATACTCATTTTTTTTGCTATCGCCGCACGAACGAACAAACATCAGATAGACATAGACAAAAAAAGAAGAAAAAGTGTTGTTTGGATAAAAATCTCAAAAAAAAGAATGTTGTCATTGTCGGCGATGCCAATTCTTGCTTGCACACATCTACAAATGAAAGCAACGAAGAACTTCATTTCTTATCGTGTTGTGGTTTTACATAACCATTCATCTTCATCATCATCATCATCACCATCTTAAGAAAGAATGAATTCAATCTTTCACATATTATCTCTTCCTTCCGTATTTGATCAGACTAGGTCACTATTACTTCCAACATAGAAAAGAGCACGTACTCGTTTCAATTTTTTTTTATACTAAAAATATATCTCAAAAAAAGAAGAAAAAAACTCTAATAATTTTAACAACAATTACTAGTAATCGGAATGGCGTGATAGCCAATGCACAAGAAATGCAAACATTCATACGTAAAACTTTCTGCTTCATAGAATGCAAAGAATAACTATAGAAAAAAAATACTAATAAGAGCAAATTCGCTTTTTTTTCTCCTTCTATCGTCTAGATAATTCAGCTAAATTATATTTGTTTGAGATCAACAGCGAAACTATATTTATAGTTGTTTAGTAAAATATAGAATCGACAAATGTGAACGATCGATCCGGAAACCGAATCGTTAAACTACTATCAACAAAACTATTGCAAAATCTCATAGGAAAATTCAGTATTATCCTCACGTTCGTACATTTATAAATAAAAAAAAACCAAAAATGAATAAAAACATAACAACTATTTAAGTTAATCAAACAATAACAAAAGGTTATGTCTCATTCCCAAAAGAATTGAAAGATAACACGCTCTATATGACATACAATATTATTAATTGAATATATTGATCTTTCTTTTTTCTTTTAAAGAAAGAATAAACCACAACTATTCTGTGATCAAGATTTTATATTCTATAATTAGCCTGACTATTTGGTTCGGAATCGCAATATATGTCAGATTATTTTTGTTTTCTATGACAATGCATACAAACTAATCCTATAGAGAAAAATGACATCAATAGTAAATACACTGACGTAAAAATGTCACATGGATATATATATATATATATACAGACATGTATGTCAATCATCTATTGAGCTTTTCTAAGCAGATTTTGGAATAAAAAAGAAAAGCTAATGAGCAGCTGTTCTATACTTAGAAGTATCTTCTAACTTTTTTAATCCATTAAGAGAACTCTCAAAAGAATATCTTTGGTAAAATTGATAAAATAAAGACAAAATTTTATCTGACCATATGTTTGTGATGCAATAGGTATATAATAATCATATAAGTTATAACAAAATTAACTATACACAATTTACGTATAACAGTAGCAGTTAAGTCGAAAATGAATTGAATTAGACATATACATAAACGAATATGTATCACGTGACGCAAGTTTTTATCCTTCAATATCAAAGACAAACGAGTAACCTCAGAAAAAAGTATTTTGTTTATCTGTGATATTGAATATGAGACAGACATAAACCATTAACTAACAATAGATCATTCAGAAAGTAGAAAAAAAAGAAAAAAGAAATTCTTATGTGTCGAGAGCTTGTTATGTTAACAGTTTGTCAGTAAGAGCATCAGAAGTCAACGTTATTAACGTTGAAATGTGCTGTCGATTATTGTATACATTTATATATATATGACTGTGTTGAAAAAACAGATAGGCAGGAGAGACAAAAGATGAAAGAATGTGTGCATTATTATTCTGTTAATTGTATCAATAGTAAATGCGCTAGTACTGATGGCTTAAATTATGTTCTAAGTGTTACTACTACTACTATTACTGCCCTTTAATACCAGTGGATGTTCAAAAGGACAGTTTGATTTCTGTATGTCTATATATTGGAAAGAAAAATATCATTGTTATTTTTCTGACAACTCTCAAATGCTGATTGATTGAATATTGTCAGATTAATATAAATATTAGAATTTGTAAAATTTTCAGATTTCTTTTACGGTTCAAAATATAATAAACAAAAGATAGTTTAGACATCTCCAATTACTCTCTTGAACATATATATATATATATATATATATAATATATATTTTATTGGGAAAAAATATTTATAATATAAAGAAAGGAGGAGAAGCGACTGAATTAGAGTGAATGATACAACAAGCATTAATCATTGGAACAATAAAAATGTTCTTTACTGCCGTCTCTTTCTTCATCTCGAGAACGACACATTTGGGAAATTAAGAGAAAGAAAGAAGACAGTCATATGAGTGAAAAGTTCATCAATAACTTGAAGCAATCAAGCGCAAACAAGGAAAAAAGAAGAACAGAAGGACCGAACATATTGTAAAAAAAAACCCGCTAGGGTGAATTACACCATCGTTTCTTTTTCTTATTAAATCATTATTATTCCATGTTTTTTTTTCTCAGGTATGGATTACAGAGAAAAAAATAACTAAGTTGCCAACGGGTCCAAATCGGAAAAGACATTAAAAAAAACCGAATTCAATACCATGAAAATCTACTAATTGGAAGTCACTCGTTAAATATTAAAAGGCTAATGAAGCGTTACTTCCTGATAGTACCAGAATAAAAAGAGAAATGTGAATGAATGAACCCTTTTTTTTTGTATATTTTTTACTTTGACGTGTATGAGTATAGGTGATATAATCTTGTTCTATGTTTCATGTCAATGATTAGAAGTATCATATTAATAAGAGAACGGAAGTTTTTCCATAATGTTCTTTCGTTTGACAAAATTCTTTCTGAACAAGAAAAATGTATATATAAACATAAATGTCACAGTCATTTCATCTTTTCTTTTTTGGAAATTCCAGTTGTTTTATAATTATAATATAAATGATAATATGATAACTGTTACTAATTCAGAATAAAATAGGATAAAAACAAAATGTACCTTCATAGTTGGTATTTTTGTTCGTATCGTCTTCTTCGTTCGTCATTTTCCTTGAGTTATAGAAATGATGAAAGTATATTGTCTTTCTCTATGTCTTTTTTTTGTCTCGAATAACTGACATACAAATTATTTGCCTAAAAGAGAAGGTTGACACCTCGATTTCTGCGTGCATACTCGACCATTATACTGATTAGCTTGTTAATTCTCTATCTCTATTTCCTCTTATCGATTCTTATCAAACTCTACAATACATATATATGTGAATTCTCATGTGAGATGTCACTCGAATTTATAATTACTCACTGTATGCATATAGGACCATTGATGGTGAAATCGAAATGATCCAAGGTGCATGTCGGAATCGAATTGCACCAAGACAAAAGAGAAAGGACTTGAAGATAATGACGACAAAATATTTATTGTATATTCGATTGTGTTGATGAAGGAGTAGAAGAGGAAGAAAAGACTATGATGATAGTAGGAATGCTTGTCGAAATATTTGATTGCTCAATTTCGTATTGGTACGTGTTTCTCTTTGTTGAAGCTTCGTTGTCGTATTAATCGTCAATCGATAATGAGAGTGGTGTTTGTAACATCGTAGGTTTTTCTCGTCGTTGTCATTCTCAATCATCTGTGCAGTCGTTCGATCTGCGGTTGTTATTATGATTTGTTGTTTAAAAGACACAGCGAGACAAGAGAGCGAAAGAAAGAGGGAAAAAAAGAAATTGTCGAAAGAAAAAAAGAAAAGAAAGTGTGTATGTGTGTGGTTATCCCACAAAGAACAATAATAGAAGAACGAGCACGATGAGCTTCTTTTCTATCACAAACTAGAATTTATATGCGAACGAATAAACATATCTCTCTTTTTAATACCTTCATTAACGAAGAAAATAATTCTAAGGGTAAAAAAACGACAGCATTATAGTTGTTTTTTCTTGTTTATAGTCATCATTTTTAATTGTGGTGTGTTATTGTTAAGCATGAAGAATAAGAAATGAATAGGCAACGAAAATTGCTTTTTTTTGTCTTTTGTCTTGCTTTTATTATCACCGTTTTGTCTAATTGGTTGCCGGAGACCTTGGCTCTCATTTTACTCTCTAACTTTAAACCCGGCAATTGCATGATGGTCTTTTTTTCTCTCTTTCTCTCTCTCACATCGTTGTATCACGCAATGAGAAGCTTTGTTCTAATGATCTCTCCCTCACTTCTTTGGCTTATTCTTCTGTATTTTGGTAGTTTTGGCATTACTGCTATTGCTCTCTTTTCTTACTCTTTTCCCCCTGTCATTACTATCGTCGAAAATGGTACGAACGACAACGGAAAACAACAGTCATCCATCCAACACGATCATCCGAACACGATTCATGCGTATATATATCCTCGTTTGTTCTTGTTAAGTAGATACTCACAATGACGAATGCAACAGACGACAAAAAAAAGAGAAAAAAAAAGGAACAAAAAAAAAGCGATGGATAAGGATAGATCAATGTCGTTCACATTGAAGGATTGATTTACAGTGTGCACATTCGCACTCAGCTTAATAACACAGTTTTTCCTCATTCGTTCGGAAAAAAAGAATCAAAAAAACTAAGATGTAAAAAGAAAAAAAAAAGGCATTGTTATCATGTTCTTTTAGTTTTTTTAATGGTCCCTCCCCTCAGAAACGAACTTTGTTATTTTTCATCCGATTTCAACCAAAATTTCAGGAAATGTTGACCTTGACTAGAATAGTTTATGAGTAAAGTATCTGCCCCAAATCTCAAAGAAATGCACAAATTCTAGTCAATTCATTACCCTTTATGCGGGCAAGGATTTCACAATAAGAATACGAGCTAACAAGCCCGGGTGGTTTTCAGGTTGTGGAGTACCCTTAAGGCTAGGTCGTAATAGAGCCCGATTTTTGAATTTGTCTTTGTTTGATTTTTAAAAATACTTTTCTCAAAATTCACGAATTCGTGCCCAAAAAAATTGCTAACAAAAATGAAATATCTAAGCTTTTTATTTCAGCGAAAGAGAAATTAAAAAATCGGACTCTATTACGATCTAGCCCTAACTGTCCTCCATTCAACAAAAAAAATTATCCCTTATCTATTGAGTCGTTATTGAAAAATCCTCGCCCGTGTAAACGGTACGCTCGAAAAAATTGATTTTGAGAAAAAGGAAAAATAAGTATTAGAAATGGATTTTTCCGAAAATCACCTGATTTATATATCAATGTTCAAGACAGGCTATAAATTTGTGATCTTAATATTAAGTATTCATAGTCTCTTAGTGATTAGTATAGAAAAAAACTTTACGGAATACTGATGCAAAGAGAAAGCAGCCTAAAAATTCGAAAAAGCTTTAAAAAAACCGTGAAAATTTCTCGTAAAATATGACACTAGGAGCCAAGTTTTAGACGATAAGTTCGTCGAAATCAATTTATTTTTTGATAAACCATAGATATTCTGAAAGAGGAGATTTCGGTGCATCTTCTCATGACAAAACTTCAATTTCGACTCGTCTCCGAAAAATTGGATTTTCTAAGGGGGTGGGGGGGGGGGGGCTTAATGACTAACCGAGCATCGTATATATGGATACGATTACTAGAAGAATTAATAGAAAATGACGATGGATTATTCAATTATTTTTTTTATATCTTTTATAAATATAAATTTGGATCATATGCATATTGTTCGAAATTATTTTCAATGTTTTTTATATTTTTATTTAGATCACATTTAATGAGAGGTATTTCACTGATGATATAGGGTATATATTTAATACTTTGTAATTCAAACTCATCAGTTATTAGAAATCATCATAATCATCGTCTTTTTCTTTCCTAAATTATATGTCTTATTAAAGGAAATTGATATTTATCAACTTTCTCTTGTTGATATTTATAGTTATATTCTAGAATATATTTTAGGGCTTCCTTGATTTCATCATTCTATGTTATATTTATTATAATTTGCGTCTATGTTCTATTTAAGAATGTAACAGATCAACGTACCTTCTTCCCCATTAGGCTGCTCCAAACAGTAACAACAAGAAATAGTATTGACTTTATCAGGCATCGAATATATATATATGCCTGTTCAGCAGTGTGCAATTCACTGAAAATGTCAATGGCAAAATGGTTTCTATTATCACTAGACATACATATACTCTTATTCTCTCTATCTATCCAAACATAAGTTATCAGAACAAGAACGAAAGCACATCAGGGTGCTAACTACTAAAGGATAAAACATGCAATGATCAGATGCAGTGCTATCGGCAATACTTTCTATTCATTAAAGAAAACAAAACAAGCATCAGTATTTAACAAACAAGAAAAAAAAACTTGATTCATTGCCTTAATATATATTCAATTATTTTTGTCATTTTTTTTTAAATCATAATATTTCATCATTATCACTTTCTGATTTCGATTATTGTTTATGTAATTGATTATGTTCTCATATTCAATTATTAACACATCGATTGTTTATTGTTTATGTTAAATATTTTCCATTTCATAATTATATATATTGGTATAAACTGTTTTATACTAAACGAGAAAAAGAAGAAATAAAAAATTCTTTCAACCTTTGAATATATGGCGTTGAATTTAATACAAGAGCAAGTTTTAAAATGAAACTTGCTATTTTTTTATATGTTTCACTTGATTTTTCTTATGTATTTTCTAAATTACTAAATGTCATATACAGATGAGATTGAATCCCATATAAACAAAATGTTTTTTTTTCCTGTGGAATAACTAACAACAGTTGGTTATCTTCAAATATAAAACCGAAGAAGAATATTAAGGGCATGCACTTAGCACTTTCTAAAAAAAAAGTGCATTACAATACGTCAATGTATGTGACATTTATTAGCAAAAAATAAGAGTTATTCGACATATTAACTTTTGATCCAATTATTAGAAAGAACTACAGTTTTAAGAAATATGATTATTAATAAATGTTATATTTGATAATGAGAAGTTTCACATTTGGTTATGTGTAGTTGTGAGATATTTATTATGTGTAACAGCTGTTAGAACTGTTTTTTTGAATTTTTATATTTGGTTCGGGTAATCATAATGTTTGTAAATTCCAAAATGAACTATGGCGTCTTATTAAATGAGATCTTTCATTGTTATTAAATCTGTTCATTTGTTGATGGAAAACAAGGATGCGTTAGACAGTAAAATCTATTACAAAAGAAAAATGCTATTAATTTGAAAAAAAAATAGTAAAGTTATTTGGTATTGATTATGATTAGTAATAAAACACATCAATTTATCAAACTCGGTCCTATTTAAATAGATCCATTGAGAGAATAGATGACTGAAAATAGTTATTTTTTAGTCTGTCAATATTCGAAGAAATTAGATGAAACGAGTTTTGGTAAATTAGTAATAGAAAGTTGTTATGAAGTTTCAATTTTAGAATGTAATGCAAGAGGTGAATTGTTATTATTGCTGAATAAGGATTCAAGAAATATACCAGTATAGTTGACGGTATTGGGTTCAATAGTCTGCTCATTGTTTTGATTGCCATTATCAAAATTTAAAGTCACCTATTGAGACTGAACTTCTGAAACGATTTATTAAATTTAGACTGAACTTTTCAATCAAATAATTCGAAGTTTTTTTTTTTATCTTACTTAAGAGACATGATGATTATTTACATCTGAATTAATTAAGCACTTAGTTATACCTTCAAGATATCAAATATAATCCTAGTTCGATCCGCCATTTCCAGTGTACGATCTTTAGTGTAAACTACAAAACATTATTATTTTTTTATTCTGAAATTAATAGGCAAATTAAATAATCAGATAAACTAGTCTAAAAGTATTTGATACAGTTCAAGAAAATTGATGATGTTTTCTTGTATTAGAAAGAGTAAAACATCTCGTGCGAAAATGTTTAAAAGAATTTGATCGGACATATTCTCTGAAAGTTCGAAAAAGCTCTTAGAACGAAAGGCAATCGGTAACTTTTTTGCAACTTCTATTACAATTTTTCTATCTAAATATATTTGTGTAACCTTTTTCATTGTTGATTTTTGATATTTTCTAGCATTATATATATAACTATTCCTTGCAACGACGACTTTCGTGTGATGTTAAGATAGTTAATCTGGCCCATAAGAGACTGTAAAACAGATAGTTTAATTAAAAATTCAATTTGGGGTTTATAATGTGTAAAAAAAGTTTTATTTAAATATCTCATAGAGAAGTTCTATCCTATTCCAAATAATAACATTTAGAAGAGGATTCGATAAGCTTTCTTTTTCATAATAAATATACGTAGATCTTCTATTAATGTAAATTACTTGATTGTGATTGCTAATTACAAAATGTCGGTGATACCTGATGATGCTATAGTAGCGTTCATAGTAGTCGTTGTAAAATACGTAGAATATTTTTTTTCGAAACAGTAATAACTTCCCTATCCTGACGTTGGGAAACTTTGAAAAGCCGAATAAAAAGAAAACTATTCTTATTGTGTAAAGTTTTTCCTAAATTCAAATAATTTGTGAAAGAGTGTTCAGGTGTTTTTTATTCTAAGAGTTTATTGATTTCTGATTAAATTCTTTTACAAATTTTTGCGCTAGAGATTATGCTCTTTCTAACAAAAATGAGAATCAAGTTTATATGATATTGCATTGCAGTGCTGTATCAAAAGGTATGCAGATGTGTGACTTTAGCTAGTTTTAGAAATGTGAACACGGGCAGGTGTAAGCGTTTGTGTGCAGTTGGATGTTAGTTTCAGTATGTTTTGCCGATGCGTTTCTGCAAGATCTATATTGATGTCATTGGGGAGAGCGTGAATGTGGGAGAAACGTTAATTTATGTGAGTATGAGTTGATTAGTGTAGGTGGTTAGTGAGCTTGGTGTTTGGGCTGCTGCGTGTAGGTAGCTGTGTGTGTGCGGCTGATTGTCTTCTTTCCATGTTTTATTCTCACATCCACCCACACTTAACCAATCACCCGCATGTGAATATATAGCTTCTTAATGGGCTAATGCTCAAAACAAAGTAGTAAGACAAAGATATTGAATCGAAAGCCTATGTAGTGAGCATTAGCACCACTGACTGGTTCACTAGGGTAAGAGTCTGACGAAGGAGAAGTACTCCATCATATCAAGTCTTTCCTGTAGTATAGAAATTTTAGTTACTCAGTTACTTTCAATGATTGATTTCAAACGTACAATGCATAGTCAACACAACAAATAGCAAGAAAAAATAATAATGTATGACGTGAATCATCGAAAAAAAAATCGAGAATGAATGTTTTTCTTTTTGTTTAACTTTATCGACACAATATGTCTTTCTTCCAATACTACAATTATATGTAATGAAAACAATCTCAGAAGACATTATTATTGTTCGTCTCTGGTTTGTTTCTTTAAAAATACATTTGCTATTATTCTCCTACGTACGTTTGCTTTCTCAGTATATTCGAAGTGGGATGTGAGTATGAGTATGAGTTAACAAAAGGTCCATATTCATATCCATCCACGCGTCCTTAATTCTTTATAGTCGGAGTCTTTGAAACGAGAGAAAGAAAATGTTAATGATTTTTACAGATTCAAAACCTGATGCTTCTAGAAAAATTATGGGAAATCAAGTTACAGCAGCTTCAGAAGCACAACAATCGTACCAGTTGTCATCGTCGGAATTGTTAGATTTAATGAAAACATATGTACAATCAAATTTCTGCTATCATTCGAGTGCATTAACAAATACACGTACAACCAATGTAGTACGAGGACGTGTTGCCTATCGAATTGATCCGTGGATATTAATTGAATGTCGTCATGTGAAAAAAGTACAGCAACCATATCATGGTGAATTAACACCTCGTGAAACACTTCGCAACGTATGGAACTATAATTTTCAGCGGTCATCAACAGTCTTGAAAAAGAAGCTGAAATCAGTATCTAATCTTGAGCAAACATGTTAGAGAACCACTTGTTTGATATGTAATGGTTGTGACCGCCACGTCTGTTATTCATGTTCGGAAGACGGTAGGAAACGTTGTTACCATTGCAGGATCAGATCTTGGACCGATAATGGCATGTATTACCGATCTCGTTGTTCGTATTGTAAGGATACAGGTGTTATACGTTGTTCGAGTTGTAACTCTACTGGTGTAGTCGATTGTACGACTTGTAAAACACGTCGCGAAATTTTACATTGGTTCCAGATAACAATTGAATGATATACTATTCATTCTATCTCCTATCAATCAAACACACCACTACCACCTAAAATAATTCATAAAGCTTCCGAAAAAGTATCCTATTGATCATTTGATCGAAGCTGGTCAAGTACTGATTCATTCGATAACTATTTTCACAGTGCATTCTCTAATCAACACGTAGACTATCCAGTGAAGCTTGACTAATGAATCGAAGATTTTAATAAGAAACATTTGATGAAAATTAAAAAGAATTGTCGAATTGTTCAACTGAGATGAGAGATGCAAAAATTAGATATAACCGAATTTGAATATGAAATTGAAGGATTTACGGAGAAGATAGATTCGAATATGCGTGAGTTCTGTCGAAAATAGAAGTTTCTAATAACCTTTTCATGACGTACTGATTTTTTTCTAGGCAATAAATTTAGGTTCTACTAGTACGGAATGGAAAAGAAAGATAAACCATTGATCTACGAAAACGATTATCCACTAAATATATGTAGTTCTTGCGGCGTTGGATGTGCATATTATCCAAATGCTGTACAGTATCATAGATAAGAATCGACTTTAAAATACCTATGTACTTTTCTTTTATTTATGTCATCAATATTCAAATAATCTAGAAAAAAAACCTATGGCTGTCCTGTTGGGATACATTTGATAAAACCACAATAAAAATTCTGCATATTACTATCCTTGTGCTCTCACGCTAATTTTTTGTATACAGTTATAGATCACAGAAAGTACTTCTATCTTCTAGAGGCCTGCTCTATATTTTGCAAGATGATCTAATCTGAACACATTGATTTGTATCAAAAACTTGTTTTTGACATGATCCTCCTAACCAAACAGAACGATGTACAAAGCTGAAATCTTTAAGAACGATACGTCTTTAATTAATCTAACTATAGTATAAAGTTTAGGTCTCTATCCAGTTCGAAGCCAAAGTTACAATGTGCCGAAGTTGCCTAAAATGTGAACGACGGTTTATAAAATTCTAACGGTTCAATATTTGGAGACGAAAATCTAAATGTGAGTAGAACTCTTCAAAATATATATGTCCACAGAATATTTCAGCTCAATTAATCTACCCATTCTTAAGGTATGGCTTCGTCAGAATCCCGCTTGATAGAAGTGCTCATTTTTAGGATTTTTCGTAAAACACTCATAAAAAGTCGACGGTTTAATATTTTTCTAAAACGGCTTGCGACAAAATTCATAAAATTCTTCTCTCTACAACATGTATTATATCAAGCAAAATTTAACAATCTCAATTGAAGATGTTTCTTTTTATGGTTATGGTGATATTTTATGCAGACTAGCTCATACGTATAATAAAAAAAAAATTTTTGTAAGTTTGTGTTTATTATGAAAATCAAAATTGATATTTTTCTTGTGTTTCTATAGTTATTATTATTGGTCTTTTCGTCGTATTTTTGGCATTCATTACATCTTATTTAGGTGATAATATTCTTATGATAGTTTTTCAAATTGCTGGATCATTTGTTCCATCGATTCTTGGTGTTTATTTACTTGATTTTTTTTGCATTGCGAATTAATAGTCGAATGAGTATATTGAGTGAAAATATTATATTCACTAATTTTCTTTTTTCTTTGTCATAGAGTGTTCTTGTGGCATTTTGTTTGTGTATGATATTTCAAATATGGATTCTCCTTGGAGCTAATCTTACAATACAACAACACATGCATAGAAGTGGACGATTACCAACATCTGTCAATGGGTGTTTGCCAATAGTTAATATTACTCAATCTGTTTCTATACGTCAAAGGTATTTCTGCTTTTATAAATGAATATAAATATGATTCTTGTCTATGTTTTAGTTCAAATAATCTCCTATTGCCACTCTATTCGGTATCTGTTATGTAGTATTCTTTTAATGGTGTTTTTCTAACTATTACTCTCGGTTAACTTGGAATATTTATATTTGGTAAAATTATTTTTTATCAAATGAAATGAATCTTAATTTTATTATTTAGGTTCAAATAATCTCAACACAGTGGACAAATCATTATTGATATCATGGAATGATGTATTTAGTGGTTTTTCACCAAATAAAGTATATAATTTAGTAAACTTACAAGAGCACATATCCAATTGGTGGACGCCGTTTGACTTCATGTTATCACTATGAGTAGTAGTAGGTCTCGATGAGACTAAGAAAATTTTAAAAGGATTCGGACCTATGGCCTACTGATGAAGAGTTATTGTCGTTTTAATGAAATTTTTATTGAGAAGCAAAGCATTTTTGAACTAATCAAAACAAAGAGTTTCGAGCTGAAATTTTGTCTAACGACAGGCTTGATAGCTATTGAATAGACCCGAAATTTTCAACCAGAATGAACATGTCTTTCTCGAGATATTTAATTTCTGAGTAGACTCGATTATATTGTATTCTCCGATGGTAAACCGCTGTTTTGTTTTGGAAATTCAATATTTCAAGAAAGACATGTTCGTTTTCGTTGAAATTTTCAGGATGATCTAATAACTATTAAATCTACGATTGGACAAACTTTCAGATCAAAACTTTTTGTTTTAAGTTTTCCGGAAATGCCTTGCTCTCAGTAAACATTTTATCAAAGCCACCATAATTCTTGTATGCTTTTCCTTGTCTCACTTGAACTTATCCATGCCATAATACGAAGTCAAACAACGTCCGATAGTTGGATATATTCTCTCATTAGTATTTGAATTTATTGATTTTATCCATATTATAGAAATCTTCGACATTTGAGACAGATAATTTACATGAAACGGAAAAACGAATTATTGAGCAGGAGCAAATGCTTTAATTATTTTTTTCTCTATTTCATTTAATCAAGAAATGAAAAGAAAGAAGTGATCTTTAGTTCTTTTTTTAACGATTTATGCGATTTATCGAAATATCTCGATTGCTTATCAATGACCTAAAATCTAATATTATTCATTAGAATCAGTAAAAGAATATAGAATGATTAATCTTGGTAGTTTATAGCAATTTATTGCTTAAATATCATTAAAGTATGTGAAAGAGAGAAATTTGTGTTTCTAACGATATGTCTAATTTCAGTTTTATCAAAATAAAATAAAAACCAAATACAAATAAACAAATGAAAGATCATTCTTTTATAATCGTTAGAGAGTCCATATATGAATTAAATCAAAAATCAACGTGTGATTCTTCATTATCAAAGTATTCGTCATTGTTATTAGTTTTGTTTTTTGTAAATGTATGCCGAAATTTTTGTTGGAGACGATTACTTGTTTGTTGTGTAGATGAAAATAGTTCTGATTGATTATTTATTGTATTTATAGTATCATTTTCATCGATATCATCGAGATAAGGTCGTGAAATAAATATTTCAAATAAAAATTGTTTTAATGGATCACAAGTCGTTGTAAGAACAATACATGGAAGAAAGATACAACGAAAATTGAATGCAAATAACATAAGTTGTAGTGATGTTATTTGTACATCTCTATTATTATAATGAATATGATCGATAATAAAATGACAGAAAAGTAAAATTAATTCTGATGCAATAACACATGATGCAAGTGATAAATAAAGTTTTGTATTCACACTAAAATGAAGTGGTAAATTTCGTTGTTGAATACGTGGTAAACAATATTGATGAATAATAAAAATTAATAAAATAAGAATAATTATAATTAATGCAAACTGTTCAAACCAATATTGTATAACATAAAATGAAAGAAATTTAGCATATCTATCTATATTCATTGAATTAAAACAATATTTAAATTTAATAGAACGATCTGTTGAATTACTACTTGTATCTTTTATATTTCGATATGAATAGATATAACTAATCAATGTTTGATTTACTACAGACTGATTTCGTATAATTACGTTTAAAACTTCAAATAATCGGATGGATACTATTATAATTGTAATAAGAAAAATTAATAATGTATATAATCTTTGACATAATTGACGATGATTAATAAAACGTACAAGAAATTTTGATAAAATTTTTGTAAGTAATCTTTCAATGCTAAATAACAATGTTAAATAAATTCCAATTGGTTTAGCAAATGTTGATATATAAACAATAAAACGACATGTATGATATGATAAATTTGGTTCACCTTTACCACTTATCATATATGCTTGAACATAAAGAGAACACATATTTGATAAACATACAATACAAATAATAAGAAAATGTGATGTACGAGTTGTACGAAGTGATGATGGTGCAAATATGAATAATACAGGAAGAATTAAAGAACAAAATATAGCTATTGACCATATCAATAAATAATTATGAATAAAAACTATGGAAATTAATCGATCGATTGAAATATAACGAAGATAATATAATTTCTATACACATGAAAAATTTAGAAATAATTTATTACTCATAATAATTGGTCACACTTTGGATTTCATATTTTAATCTCCAAATACGTTTTTTTAACAGAAAAAAAAACAAAATATACCACAAGATGTAGTGTGACAAACTCTATAATTTAGAAAGTAAAACTTATTTTAATTGTATATTTATTTTGTTTTTAAAATAAGCAAAATTCTGTACCACCAATTTTCGATGCTTGCAAGTTGACAAAAAGCAGACGAGCAAAGGAATATAAACCAAAAGGCCACGTTTCCAAAAAGAATTTTTGTATGTTTAGGTACATCTAAAATGGTCTTACATCTTCTATTATATATTTAAATCTGGTACAACATTAACACACGAAAATTATACTGAAGTTGTTTTTCCATAAGCAGGAACCATTGGCATGATGCGAAAAAAATTTTATGCATTTTTGTGGATAATCACAGATGACTGCCGAATAGTCTTGGTCTTAATATTCTATATTATAACGTGTGAGATCCTATGATTAACAATATACAATGGGGTAAAGTTAAAAACGATGATTTATTAATCGATGAAATAAGAAGAAAAGGAATCCATTGTGTTCCAACAAATGATATCATTCGCAGCATCGAATATTGGTCGTACAGAATTTTGCTTTTTTAAAAATAAAAAATACACAACTTTCTAAATTATAGAGATTTTCACGCTACATCTTGCGATACATTCCGTTTTTTTTTAATAAAATGTATTTAGAGATTAAAATATGCAATGCAAAATGCGGCCATTTATTATGGATCATCTGTTATTATTGAGAATTTTCTAGTAAATATTTATTTACTTACTGCTGCTACCCAGTGCATTGTAATAGTTTTACTTGCCGATGCTTTATTTCTTTTTGTATTACCAATAAAAAGAAATAGATAAGAACATCGATGATTATTTTAATTGAAATGAAATTTGAGAGAAATCATTATGATATATGAGAACATCTGTTACATTATCAATGAGTTATTTTATCAATATTGAATGATTCAATAATATGGAATATTCGGATACTATATTGAGGTTTTTTGTGCAAACAAAGTAAATGTTATATATATATGTTTGAATGATTCGATAGTGTTTTATCGAAATTTTCTCTTTTGGAGGGACGATTTAAAATTCTAGGAAGACGAATATCCATTGTTAGGAGTACAGACACAGTTTATGGTACAATATACACCAAATGTGGAATGGTCAACCTGATTTTTGGAGAGCGCCGTCCTTCTCCAATTCTATGCTGGAGAAAAGACTAAGATTCGGTCTTTTTTTATTTTGATATTTAATGATTTAAATTAATGTTGTTTTCTTCTCTCTAGTAGAGTCTATTCGAACGCACAATATTTACTTTTCAAAGTAATTTATTAAAAATGATTTTGAGTAAGGCGAATTATCTTTGATAAATATTTTATTTACATTCTAATTGCAAACAATGAAGAACTTTTTAGATTATGCATTTCCCATGGTGCAATAATACATGTCTTATGTCGAAATTTGATGCTCAAAAGAAATCGGTCGATTTTCTTCTTCATAAAGATACTTTCAAACATCATTTTCTGATGTCGATGTAGAAGAAGTCATTCACACATACATTAGAATATGAGTAGTGAAAATGTATACTCCCTCTGTTTAAAACGAACAAGTATGTGTTGTATTCTTTTAATGGAAATGAAAATTAGAAGTTATTTTGAAATAAAAGTTAGTTATTGCACAGTTTTGAGCATAATTAAAAACGAAATCTGCCTGAATTTGTTTTTACGTAAAATTCAAATTTGCTTATGACATATATCTTAGCAAATGTAGAGATTTTGTTATCATAATTGTTTTTCGACATCATCAGAAAAGCTTTTGTCTTTTTACCTAATCAAATTTACGCCTAATTCTGTTCTTTTGTTAAACATTTTGCGAGTTCATTTTTATTTGATTGTCAGATTCTGATGAACTTAAATAGTATTGTGTTTCTACAAGACTTATCAATTGATAACAAGAAATTAATTTATTTTGGTTGACCATCAATAACTTTATTTCATAAATAGCAACTAACTGGTACGTTACAATAAATGATAATGTCAATAGTTTGTTGATATTTAAATCATTTTTCATCACTGACGATTTAATTTTTTTTATTTTAGAAGATTCATTGTGAAATTTCTTATAAAACGATCTGCTTTACTTAAGAAATAGTTATATCTTGATTTTTAAACTACAATATAATTAGAAATCAATACCTGCACACAACTTTGAAAATCGTTATTTTTTGCAATTTTTCCAAAGAACATCGAATTCTTGAAATAATTTTATCGTTTTTATCCAAATGTGATCTTTACGCAAGCAATGCGCTAAGTTGACTTAAATATTGTTGTTTGCATCGAATAGATTCACCCCTTGAGTGGTGAATATATCATAACAGAAATAGCGAAATTATTTCAGAAATTGAATGTTTTCTAGAAGTATTGAAAAAAGTGAAGATTCTGAAAATGGTATGTAATAGGTATTACTTGTCCAAATTTGGCTGTATTTTAGAAAAAATAAATTGGTTTTGTACTTTAAAAGTGCCTTCTACGAACGATATTGATAAGCTAAAAGAGCAAATACATCGTTTTCTGATTGAACTTAAGGTTAATTGGCACATAAACTGTATTCATGCTCAAGAAAGAAGAAGACTAATCAAAAGAAAAGAATATAAAAGGATTTGCTCGCACCAATACACGTCATTGGACGAACTTCTAAGTCTGAAAAAAGTAGTAGAGAAAATTAGTGCATTCCTTGACGGAAATTCTACATATTATATCACATGAATAATTGTCTTTTTATCGATTCAAATAGAACTTAAACTAATCTGAACTAGTTTAGAATTGTATTCATAAAACAAAGAGCGTCACCGATTAATTCCCACTAATGGATCAACTTGTCGTACTCAACAACAAGACCTGTCTTTGTTTCATTGATGGCAATTTATTCATTATCAAGTGGTAATTATTTTCATATTATACAAATAGAAATGATTTTGAATGATCACGTATAATCTACAAATATGCTATCTGCAATCAGTTCTCCGCTCTGTCATTAAAACAAAAAAAAGTTTAACTCTGATCTGGTTCTATGTTTGTTAAAATAAGCAGCAAAATTCTTGAGAAAATTAAGAAGTCAAGAACTATTTGGCTCTAATCTTTTGACTATTATTACATAATCATTAATTACGCAGAGCAAATATTTATAATTTGATCTTAATACGACAACAACTCAATTGCTCGACTTGATTAAAAGTCGTAATCTCTAATCATAATGAATTATAAAACAATCGTACTGTACATTATGTTGTTTTCTGTTCAAATAAATTAAAATCATTGAAAATTTACGAATTTAAATGAGGAAAATCAATCTATTTTCACTAGTATATCACTAAACTTTAACAAGACATTAGAACTCGTGTGACACCTAACGTTGTAGAAAGTGTAAATAAGACTTACTACTTACTGGCTGAAGAATCAGATCATCATACAAGAAATAACTAGGACAGTTCCCATTTTAAATTTGTTAATTTGATAGTAAGAACGTTAATTTGACAGTACAGATCTGAGTATGCATTCAACCACACCTACCACCACACCCCCCAAATGAATCAGAATTTCAATACTTTGATTGCAAGAAAAATATACGGAAAGCTTCTAGAACCCAGATATGAATTAAATTCAAGATTGATCGTGATATTATTTATGTATTGCAGTATGCTTTTCATTTCAACTAGTGTTTCTTATGAATTTGGTTTCTTTCTAATCAACAGATGAAAATTAAATAGTTTCGAGCGACACTTTTATTGCCTATTTTTTGACAACACGAACTGAAGATAATTTATTATTTGTTACAAAGAAAGAAAGAAATTTTACTTTTATTTTTGCATACAAAACAAGAAACAATATAATATTTGAGTCTTCCAAAAGTGTTTAAAAAAAACTTGATTTTTTCTTTTTTTGGCAGGCTAGCGCTGAGGGGCTTCAAAAACAAACAAAGACAATGCACGATTGTCGTAATTTTAACATCCAAAATACGAGAAAAAAAGGGAATTTTGAATGATAAAACGAATAATTCAAATTGACTTATTTCAATTTGATTGATTAAAGTTGACATTTTGATCAAGTAAATACCATGAAATTGATTTTTAATCGAAATGCATTGAAGAAAATGTTCGTTGCATCAACTGGACTTCCATTTTTTTTAATCGATCACGTCAAAATCTCATTTTCATGCAATGTTTTGGAATTTTTGAAGCTTTTAATTATGTCTCAGCATTTTGTTTTTTTTCTTGGCTGTTAAAAATATCTCGAACAAAAACCAAGATTTTTTTCAAGTATTTTCTTATCTTTACATCAGCAAGTATTAATAGGTAATAAAAAAGAAGTATTCGAAATTTGCAGAATAATATCTTATAAATAAATCTTTTCGTGGAGAAATTTATTGATTCTTTGAATGAGTACAAAGTTTCCCGAGACAAGCTTAGCAATGTTTTTACAGGATAAAACGTCATAGGTTTAATATCTTAAATGCCAGATAAGAAATTCAGATGAGTATAAATGTCAAAAAGAAACTAAAAGGTATAAAATAAGTAGGTTATAATGTAATCCCCTAATAATCTGTTATTTTGCTTTTAGACAAGAAGATTTTACAATCGAGAAATCATTGTAGTAGAATGAGATTAAACTTTGAATATAGTTTTATTATTACCATTCAAAATAGTTGTTTTTCATATTCGCATTATTTTTCGTACTTGTTTTTTGGTTTGAATACAGTTCGAATTCCGACATCATAAGTAAGTATGCAAAGTTTTGATTAAAGACAGTGGGAGATTAGTTTAAAGATGGATATGGCAACTATGAATATTTTCTTGCTCGTAATATTTCATCTTACGTCGAGCAACATTCTTTTGTGCATCTTTTACGACATCAGTTAGTGACCTTGAAAAAAAATCTTGTCTTTTTTATCGTTTTGTATTTCGTCGACATTAGAAAATAGCTTCACTTCATAGCCTGTTTTACCATGAAATTTTATTTTTATTCTGGAAGCAATGAGAATGTCATACAAGCACCCTGAGGTGAACTGTACTTTGATCGAAGATTGAAAGAAAAAAGCCGGTGGCAGATTTTTTTTTCATACAAACCCGGCATGCTTTCTTTGGAATGTCAGTATATGCGAAAAAGAAAGAGGATCATTCATTAAAAAATATATAAAAGAAATTGGCTTGTATTGCATATATAATCACAAAGTAAAAAAACAAAGGCGTGTACAAAAAAAAAACTTCAGAACTTTGTTTTTTTTCTTCCTTCATCAATCTATAAACCTTACATACACAATATTTCTTATCTTCAGCTTTTTACATGTAGAGATAATATCTATGTGATTGCTTAAAATATGTTAAAATTGTGACATTTTAAAATTATTAGATGACATTTAATAATGTTTTTCAGATTGAATAATCAGTGATCATGTCTCATAATATTTCACAATCAGAATTAAATGTCGAATGGTAAGTACAGATGCATTTTACATGTGTATTTTTTTAATTTTATCGTAACTTTACTTTACTAGTTCAACGATGAAATCCGATAAACAAACTGTTCGTAAACGGTTTTCAAAATTTTTTCTTAAAATACTTTCGAATTTCAATCAACCAACACAAACTTATTCATCTAACAATCGACGCTGTAAAACATCAGTTAGCAAACATGAATTAAATTCTCTTGGCCATCTACAATCAATAATTGATACAAGAAATAATCGAACTCTATATGGAACACAGTATCGAAGGCGTTCAATCATTAAACGAAGTGCAACATTAACATCAATTCAAGAAGAAAATGAAATCGAACTTATGAATTATATATAAAACACAAAAGAAAAAACAAGAATCGATTTTGTTTACTCTAACGAAAGTTTTTTCTAGTCACCAGCCATTGTATTATTTTAATGCGTGTGTTTATTCATGTATTAATTTCGTTCACTGATTTGAAAAAAAGAAAATCATTAAATTATGTAATCATTTTCTTTGTTAATAAGATTTTGATCGTAATTCAAAAAAAAACATTTTTGTTTGAATTAATTCTATTGGTATTTCCAGTATATTACTTAGAAAATAAAAAAATTTCTGTAAATTAAATTTAAGACAACAGAGTATTGATATTAGAAGACTGTATTCATCTCGAATATCAATAGAATCCCATATCATACAAACTGCTCGAAAACTGACGATTAACTACAGTTCTCCAGCTGAATTTTTTTTCGTGTTACAGTTGATCAAATTTTTTATTTTTACAAAACTGACAAATTTTGGTCGAAATCACACCCTCTCTATATCGTCGATGCACTGGAGCTGCCTGCACCAGCCACATCATTCATGTTCGTATAATTTTCGAGTTTGAGTTTTTATTAAAAGATAGCACCATAAAAATAGTCATTCGTTAGACGACTTGATCAATTGGAAAATATGTAGCGCCATCTGACAGAATTTACTGTTGTATGTAGAGGTGTAAGCCGTGCGGCTGAGCCGCCGTCGCCGCCGATAAACTCGAAAAATTTTAAGCCGCCGCCGCCATGACAGTAGAAATTTTAGAAATTTTTAAGCCGTCGCCGCTGAGGCACTTTAATTACAGCCGCCGCGCCGCCGATAGTATTCGAAATTTTAAAATTATCGAGCCGCCGCCGCCGGCAACTATTGTAAATATCGATAACATTTCATTTATATTTTCCTTAATTCGATACTTTTACATCTTAGAACCCTAATATATCTCTTTTTCATTAACTTTCTCGCCTTCACCTTCATTTTCATGCTGGTTCTCTGACCAATCAGATGCTTGGGGTTCTAAATTGTGAATGAACCCTTAATTCTGTGTTGGTTGAAAATTCTAAATTATCATTTTAGTTTATGTCTCTTATATTAGATATATTTAGAAATACAAGAAGAGACGAGCATTTCAAATTTTAATTAACAAAAACAAAATAAAAACAACAAACTTGAGTATGCTAAGTGCTTTTACTTATTAACAATCGTGGTGGTGATTTCTCATTTATTATTTATCCTGGCAATTATATTTATTTTTAATTATAGACTTTTTTATTATGTCTAGATGTGAAATAAAGTTTTTCCACATATGTGTTTGAAAATAAAAAGGCCAAGGTATTGAAATAGCCCTTGTCTACACCAAAAATTTTGACGCTGAATTAAGAAACATGATTGGTTGAACAGTTGGTAAATATTTAAAACACTTTTAAAAAGTGCATTAAATTTATTGCACATTTCAGAACAACATTAAATTTTATGCACCAATCAATGTCGGATTCGATTTTCTAATGAGACTGACACAGTTTTCAATGGACGAGTCCTCTATGATTGAAGTGAACAAAAACCACGATTCATTTCGACGTCTAGGATTCTGATTGATGCATTAACTGTCAAATGTAGACACGAATTGATGTAACACGAATTTAATACTACATTATATTCCTAGTGTAGACAAGGCCATAGACTAATATTTTTATGATAATGTAGTACTTTTTAAACTTTAAGCCGCCGCCGCTGAGACACTTTAATTACAGCCGCCGCGCCGCCGATGGTATTCGAAATTTTAAAATTTTCGAGCCGCCGCCGCTGTGCAACCTTAGAATATCATATCTGCGCCGCCGAGCATTTTTAAAAAATTTTAAAAAACTGGCGCCGCCGCCGATCAGCCTATCGGCTTACACCTCTAGTTGTATGATTGAGTCGATTTTTTAAAAGTTGGAATCGACTTTTTCGGGACTAATAATATTAATTTAGTAATAAAATAATAAAAAAAGATATAAATGAAGGAAAACCGACTTTTGGACTCGGTTTTCCTTAGAACTCCGGTAACCGTCAGTTTTGATAAAAAATCGACGGCATTGGATTATTCTACAATTTGTGTTATACGGACATTACAATTCGGCTTTCCTTTGTCTATAAATTAGATAATAAATATATTAGAGGGCTAAGTTACTCATGGATATGATAATCTTAAATTCGGATTCAAATAAATCTTATTAGCTATAAAAATATTTTCTATTCAATTTGATAGAATGAATAACTACGATATATATCTACATTATGAAAAAGAGTAAAGAGTAGGTACTTCAGATGTCAGTTACTTTTTTCTTGCTTGTAAAACTCTATAAGCTTGAGTCAGAACATGTAGTATGTTTTCCTTACCGGTACTGGTCTAAACGTTCAGATCGACATCAGACCTTCTTCACTTTTCTGACTCTCAAACAATCATATTTACCGTTTACCACTACAATAGCGTTTTTCAACATTAATTTCCATAATTTTTCTCTCATTTAGTATCTATCGGTGAACAGAAAACTTCATAGAAGTACAAATTGAATATAACCTTTGTTTACTCATTCAATACTTACCAGGCATTGGACATTACGAATTAATGCTATACGTATTCTGCTTGCATATGATATGCATTTTGTTATATATTATGACTATGCGAAATATATGCTATAAATAGAAAAGGATACAAATAAATTTGCGATAAACTGCAATGATAAATAACTATTCGTATTATTTCGATTAAATAGTTTTTTATTAAATTAAGTTGATAAAATACTTAAAACATACTATGGCGAATTTTTACTTTAAAATAAAAAGTCTGATGTACGTCCCCTTACAAAGATAGTCTTTGGCAACAGTAAAAGTAATTGATTTGCAACGAAAACTTTTTTTATGATCAGTTTTTTAAGGAAAAACAATATGCAAAAACTCAAAAAAGAATCTAGACCACCTGGTAATTGTTACCGATTATAACTTCACTGTTTTATACATCTATATTCGTAGCTGATAATTCTGTATTTAGAAACTTCATATACTATTAAGTATGAAGTCGTATATAAACTCATGATTTCATATAAGTATTCAGTATTTTTGTTTAATTAACTCATAATTGCATATACAACTCAAGAATTTTGTTGATTAGTACGAAAATCTGAATGATCTTTCAAGCTAATGGAGATATATGAATTCTATGATGAGAGTGTTTATTTAAAGAAAACAAGTCTTTTGTATTTAATATATAATTACATCATAACAAACAATATGAAGTATGCTCATCTGTTTATTGAGCATAACCAGGCGGTTGATTTATAATAAGACCTATTTTTGTCATTTTATGATATTCATCAACATGAACCCAACGATGTACAGGAAAATAAGTTTTTATATTAAATGTTTCATCTGTAACCATTAATTTTTATGCATACCGATCCTTGTTATTTATCATCTGTATGTCAAAGTATTGTACTTTTTATTTCACCTCTTGATGTTACAGATTATGTAAATTTATCTTTATGTCTATATCGAAACGCATCTTCAAATATATGTGACTATTGTAATTGTATTGGCTTAGATTTTGTTTTTCTCACCATGTAATATAAGAAAAACATTTGCATTCCTATCAGACAACTTAATTAATAATAATTTTTTACCTTGTGTATCTGCTGTAATTAATATTTTACATTTTTCTTTTCCAGATAAATCATCATCCGAACAATTTGGTTTTGGTACACAAGAAACAACTAACAATTCATATAAACTTCTATCATTTTTATGACATCGAATAAATTCCTTTTTAGTTATTCTATTGTTTTCATCAAAATCCTAAACATTTCATAGTCAACTCAATAATTATTTTATGTTTTTTACATACATTTCCAGGACGAATATTAAAACGGTACTATAAAACACCGTAAACAATCATGTACGGTTGTATGCAGAATAAATTATGACCGTATACGATCATATTACTTATCTCTTGAATTACGACCATATCTCATCGTGTCATACGCGACGAAATACGATCGTGTACAATAGTCATGCATGACAGGCGTTTATGTTCATCGCATACGTTTTTCGTGTTTGAACGTATAGCTCTGTATCCATTGCTAGTACACAATGGTCGTATACGATCGTTTGTTCGCTACTGATTTTCCAGCCTGATCATCATCATCTTGGGTTCAAGTACGCTCTAATATTGATATAATAGCATTTTGAAAATGTTTACAGAATTAATAAGTTTCTAATTAATTTCAATTTTATGCTTTAGTAACTATTTCAAGTTTATCATTTTCATTAGTACCCTGAATAACTACTAAAAGACATAGAAATTCACGAGAATGTAATGTTTGGTCACGATTATCGTCAGATGCAGTAAAGAACATATGTGCGTAGTAACCATTCGAATTACGTACATCAATATACTATGAACGATAAAGATTGATACAATGTTCTTTTGATACACTTATACTTAGAAAATTATTCATAAAACGTTTTTCACAATCTTGTATCCATTATTTGCTTAAACTAGTTTCTTCAGATAACTGATTGTACTCGTTTGAAGTCAATGATAACATCATTTTTGTGATATTGTTGATGTAAAAAATGGAATGTTTCTATCATATATTTTCTTATATCTCATTACAGTGCGAAGCGCTCAACTTATAAGTTTGTTATATTTTTGAGTAGAGAAATGTTTGCGGATGTGGATGGACATGAAAGAATAGAAGATCCACATCTATATCCTCTCTGTTACCAAAAACATGATCAGCTCAAAAATCTATACAAGCCATGAAAGTTTCGTGGGATTCTAAGATGGTCACTGTAACGGTGGAAGTATCCTGATGGAATCACCCACGTATCTTAAACGAGTACTCACTTTTCGAATAAAGTGCGCTAAGCAATATCTTACATAGCATCGATAGCCTTTATACAAAAACTAGGAGAAATCATTTTCAGTCAAAACATGTTCTTTATATCATACTCGCTCGACGACAACAATATCTCTCACGTTACTGATGGTTTCTGCTATTGACTTATTATGATAAAAAGCACAAGAAAAAAAATGTCGATACTAACGATATCAGTTCTTTCGTCTTCACTTTTCACCAAGACGGTGTCGATAAGCGCACATTCCCTTTGCGTTTGCGAGTCTTACGCACGTGTCTGCTTTTTCGTAAGTATAAAGTAGTGTCGACTTTTTGTTTTCTACAGTAATACCCATGTTCGTTTGCCTGCTGTAGATGTGTAAAATATTACATGACATATTTTTTTTTCTGACTGCCCAGCTTACAAGGAAACCTCTTCCAGTGCCTCTCTTGGATTTTAATAAAATTTTTGTCAATATATACTACATAGTGCCCTAGTAAAAACCCTAAAAGAATTTGAGTTCATAGCACTTCATTCAAAGGTTATGCATATTTTTATTTTGTCCCTATGAAGCAAAACATACAATATATGAGAGAGAGTGTATGGCAGGATCTATCAAATCAGCTGCCACTAAAAGA
>CAJNOL010001150.1:0-18573 GCA_905250125.1 Rotaria sordida | reverse complement strand
TAAAAAAATAGGGCGAAAGACGTTCTATCTGTTCATAAAAAAAGAAAATTTCTTTAACCTTTCTATAAGAAAATTTGGTAATGGCGCCACTACTTTTGGATTGCCCTAAGTATATCCCACACCTCATTCCCTCACCCTCACCCATCTTTACCCTGCAAGCCACAAACCACACCCAAAGATCCTTCATTTTCCTCTCCTATTTATCATCTTACGTGTCCGGAATATCATATAGTTCGAATTAAACCTCTAGACTTCATCTTGGACTGTGTGCAACTGAGCTTTGTTCGAACATTTTGTTTCGGCTGTTTCAGTTAGTAATCTGGACATTCCTCTATTGGACAACTAGCGGCTCATTTTGCAAAGCTTATGAATAAATCGAACTCGATCAGACCTATTGTTCCACATATGAATGTCAAGCTGAAACACTGGATAAGTATGTCATTGCTTTGACATGCGAGCGAGATAGAGTGGTTGTTTGATCTGCGCATATGATTTCTCGCTGCTCCTGCTCAGTAGTCCACATATCAAATTGCGGGATGACTTTTGAGTAAATAGATAATCGATTTTATAGCAGTAATCAATATATTTGTATCTCTGTTGAGAAGATCGAAGGTTGTAAAAGATTACACATTATTGAAGAGTAGTTCGATTTGACATTGAAATTGCCAATGCTATCGCTCAATCGAATAATATTTGTATCCTATTGTTCTCTGTCTGTGTCATTTGATGAGAATTGCATCTGTATTCATAATGACTCTTAGAGATTCAAGTAATTATGTTTATTGCTGCTATTAAATCAATTATGTTCTTGCTCAAATTACTACCCTTAAACTAGAAATCATCATATGACTATTCATAAGGTTACTCAAATGCTATTCCACCATTTTATACGCGCAATGCTTAACAGGAGAAGCGAGAAATCAAGTGCGTAGATCAAATAACAACGCCAATGATCAAGTTCGAGATAATTTTGTCCTGAACAAAGATAAATAAGAGAAAATTTATGGCTATTATAAATAGTTGTTGACAGATAACTCTTAGTCACGACCAATTTCTGGGTTAACTATAATGCAGTCGTAGATGAAGTCGTAAAATGAAGTATCTCTTCTCTTTCGATGATTTACGACACAACAATTTACCTTCTGTGATAAAACATATCTCATCGTAAAAGTTGATTTTAAGATTATGCTTCTGAGTTCTTTTGTCTTACTCGACTAATACGCTTCGAAGTCAAATCAGATATTTTGGATGAGAATATCTAAACGTTTCTCAGGACTAAAAGTATCGCAGAAGTGGACTCTTTCATTCATCGCTTGAAAATGGCACAAAACAGCATTCTCGACCTAATTCGAGTGCAGATCCAGAAATTTCTTTTGTCAGAACGTTATATCGAGAAAGGTGACTATTAAAACATGATCAGTAAACACGAATTTATAATCAAAATCCATTAAATGACTGCTGTATAGACGATTTCAATGAAGTTTCGAAATGTAAACGCAAAAGAGTCCATTATCTTCATGACCTTCTCAGATATCAATTGCATACGCTTGAGATGAAGCATCTTCTTCATCTCATTCTTGTCTTCTTTCAAACATAATTATTCAATATTTTAGTATATTGAACCCTATATTCGAAGCAGTACATACTAGTTTACAACGATTCTCAATACTCACGACTCATTTGATCAGAAGAAACAAAAAATCATTGTAGTAGAACAGATTACGATTTATTTTATCGTTTAACACAAATCATGTCTACATATGACGCCCAAAGAACCACTCTTCGAGGTCCAACAATCAATGTCGAAGTACCATCGATGAATCTTTTTGATCGTTTCGAAGCACGAGTATTTCAACATCCCAATAAACTTGCTGTTGTACTTGATAATCAGTCGCTGACGTATGGCGAGCTGTATTCACTTGTAATTTCATTCGGATCTCGTCTCTTACAAGTCGTCTGTTTGGGTGATATTGTGTGTCAATGCGTGGAACGAAGTATCGAAATGATTATCGGTATTCTGGCCATATTCCTGTGCAATACGGTCTATTGTCCATTGAGTCCAAATGATCCAATCGAAAGACGTCGAATACTAATGGATGAAACTCGAGCAAAAATTGTGCTAGTACACACAGCCACAGATCATCTTTTTACAGATGAACATGATCGCTACATCAAACTACGGATTGATGAACAAAAGAACATCGAATCATTATCTTATGTCAAGGTTACACATGACTCAAGTTCTCTTGCTTTCGTTGTATTCACATCGGGATCGACCGGTACTCCCAAAGGTGTTCCTATTGGACATGCCAACTTTGCCTACTATCTCGCCGGCATGCGCTACGAAAATTATATCTTGACGAGTGATATTATCTTTCAAATATCACGAGACACGTTCGATGCTCATCTGGAGGAGATTCTCGGAGCAGTGCTAGTTGGTGGCACGTGTGTCATGCTTCAATCAAGTCACGGAGCTCATTTGAATACCGCCTATTTGATACAGACTATGCGTCAACATCAAGTCACAGTTATCAATCTCGTACCGTCGCTGGCGATTGCATTTATCGATTATCTCGGCCGTCTCAAACAACGATTTTCACCATCGCTACGAATCGTCGTGTCTACAGGTTAGAATGATATCTACTCACATCTCCATATAAATGTCAGTTACAGTGGTCTCAGGTCGATGATTACGCCGACCGTAAACTGTGGTAGACGGTAAAATTGCGATCGTAAACGAGCCGTGTTTCACCCATTTAGTAGCGATAGTACTACGGTCGTGTAACGCCGTGCCGTATACAGTGAAATACAGACGTCGAATACACCCGAACCTATGCCGTGATACGGCCATATTTAGGCGGATCTGATAGAACACAGAAACGTTAACGGCCATAAATTACCGTGAAACGTCGCACTGGCTATTAAAAAAATAGACGCTGACAGTGGACGACACTGAACTTTTGTTTATTATCCAATTCCCTTATTTTGCTATGCAAACACAACAAGTAATGAAGGAAACCGAGAAGCATTAATAAACGTCTTTAAAGTCGTTTTTCACAATAATCCATTTTTCTTGTAAAAAATTACCCAATACCACATTTCAATCGCAAGTGTCTTAAATTATCTTATTCTATAGAAATCAATTCATTTAGATAGAAAAATCGCGTTAATTTTAAGTTTCATGAAAGTGACCTTTTTAGGCCTTTCTTCTGAAAAATTCTTCTCTCCACAAATTTTGCCTACTACGTAAGCGTCGATCACGAGAAGGCTTGACAATGCCTTATTCTATTGAAACTCATCAATTTGGATAAAGAAATCATGTTATTTTTAAGTTTACTGAAAAAAGGGCCTTTTTAAGTCCTTTTTCATAAAAATTCTTTTTACTCTTGAGATAATTTCTACAGAGAAATCTGATTTCTTATGAAAAAAGGACTTTACAATGCATTTTTCTATAAGAACCCATGCATTTAGATGAAGAAATCACATTATTTAGGAGGTTTCAAGAAAAAGGCCTTTTTTTAAGCCCTTAAAAACATATTTTTTTAACAAAAGTCATTTTACCCCTTAGAAACCAGCTAAAACAAATATGTTGACTATTGAAAATGCTTTACAATGCCTTTTCGCTTAGAATCCATTTATTTGAATTGAAAATCAACTCATTTGAAGATTTCAGGTAGAAAGAGCTTCAAGCGTCTTAAAGAAAATTTTACGTCTTTTTGAATTAAACTGAAGCCACCGGACGAAGTCGTTTGTGATAAATTGGGAATCGAAGCTCTGGAGAGCATCAGTCCCATATATTCGCATTTTATATGTTGCCACTTCAGTTACAACGTCCTAGGGATCTGTTCAAATGTTCGTCGGAAGGATTTTCAGAAAAACGGATTTATAAGGAATTTATACTGTCAGGTGACAATTTTTTTACCCGTACAGGTGTAGGTTTGGAGGTATACATGTTTTTATCTTGACATACAAGCTTGCTTCGATTCATAGATATTTAAGGGATGCCTGTAGTTTCTAGGTATTGGATGCATTTTTTCAGTATTTCTAGGTTTATTTACTCGAAACCTCAGTCAGTATCGAGATGAACTGAACCATATGATGATAGTCATATATACCATAGGATGGAGTCATTCTGGATGTGAACAGTCCGTCTACGGTGTTTGACGTGTTAACTAATAGCACTAAAAGAACTTTTAAGTATGCAAAACAAGTTTCATATTAAAATTGTCCGTAAACCTGATGCATGAAGCATATATTACTTCTGAAGCCTTACCTGGGATGCTATCTGGATCCCCTCGGATGGTAGCAGCATTACTTGCGATCATTTTTCAATGACCTAGAATGCTACAGGGATTTTGTTTAAATAGACTGTGAAAAACTGAAGAAGTACATGGATTCGAAATGAAAATAATACAATGTTGAGTCTAATACGTAGTATCGATCAAGCTTTTTAATGGTGGGCTAACGCATTATTCTCAAGGAGGATTGTCGATGGACAGCTAATAGTATTAGCATTCTTTGATACTAATCCTCATTCTGATGAGAGAACGCTAGATGTAAACAACCGTTCACGGTGAAGTACGATAGAAGACGATGAACGTTCGTTAAAAGTTTTACAGCTGACGCATACGATGACTTCCGATTTTGTCCAACTATTGTTTACGATCGCCGTATTTTCACGGTAGCCATAAATGATCAGGATTTACGTCAGCCGTTTACGATGAACGTAATACACCGTAAAGCACCATTTATGATCTCTGTAAACAGCTGCCATTTTCCGCCGTATCTGACTGCGACACGATCGTTTACAGTCGGACATTATTGACCTGGGTTGAGGTGTCACATAATCAATAGCATCTGATCAAATCGATCGATCACTCGTTTAAGGATTGATTGTACGAAAGTTCTTAAACTTTTTCTAAAATATATTAAATGAATCTGATTTGTCTTTGATCATCTCTAACAGGAGAGCCACTTTCTCGGACATTGGCTAGTGAACTTCTAACATATCTTCCGTCAAACACGCATCTCTTGAATTCTTATGGCGTAACTGAAACAACCGTCGATTGTACGTATCGTCGAGTGTTTGATCACGATTGTGCACCGTCATCACTGTCTTCATTTGTTCCCATCGGTTTTCCACTTCCGAACTATATTTGTCATGTCATACAAGAAGAAGATGGTATTGGTGAACTATTTATTGGCGGACCAACTGTATTTCAAGGCTATTTAAACCGAGGTCCGAATCCGCTCGACAGTCGGCTAGTGATGATCGACGGCAGCATGTGTTATCGTACGGGTGACCTCGTCAAAATTGTCAATGACGAACTAGCCTACGTTGGCCGACGAGACTTTCAAGTAAAAATACGAGGTAAATACAACACGAACATAGAAAAGTTCCAATGCGCACGAATTAAGAGGAAATTCGGATGGCCAACAAACGAAAGGATAAAATATATTGACATATTTTCTAAAATGCGTCCATTTGCGTAGTAAGATGCATTAGAAAACGAGAAAATCATATTCAAAAGGAAGCTTAACTATTACTCTGAAATTTTGATTTCTAGGTCAACGAATTGAAACAGGAGAAGTCGAGACTGTGATATTGCGAGAATGTCGCGATCAATTAAATGCATGTGTAATCTTAGCGAATGATGATCGCTTGATTGCCTATGTTCAATCTCGTTCATCCGACACCAATATTGAACAAATTGTCAATGAGGCATGTCAACAACATCTTCCGACAAGTATGATACCAGAAGTTATTGTTGTCCTCGATCAATTTCCATTAAATGCTAATGGCAAAGTCGATCGTACTCGTTTACCACTCCCATCACGTCCAAAAAATCTAGTATCGACCGATGATGAACCTCAAAATGAACTTGAACTCTACTTACATGCATTGTGGTGTCGTCTTTTGAGAATAGATCGAGTGCCATGCAACGTCAATTTGTTTGCACTGGGTGCTAACTCTTTGCATTTTATGCTTGCTGCGAATGACTACCATTATCGACAACAGACAAAAGATGTACAGTTTGATCTACCGGCTTTCATCCGGCATGCCACAATTGCGCACCATGCTCAAATTCTTGCAACGAAACAGAATGAAATCATCACTCCATCGGTTTGGCAGTCCCAGCATCTTACCGAAGGTCATCTTTTCGTTTTTGTTCATTTCATACTTAATCATAAACTTCACAAAACAGTATTCGAAAGAAAGAATGGACATTTGAAATTTTCATTGAATCTTTTTATTATCATAAATCTGATCCATGCTCTTGAAAAATCGCTACTCATCAGATAAAACAAATCGAATCAGAACACAACAAATTAGTTTTTCAAGTTAGATACTTTTTTCACACTACAAAGTTCTACCTCCTCTCAGAAAAAGCTGTTGATCTTTTGAAAAAATACAACTCTCTTTTTCCGAGTCTGTTCACTTGTATAAGACACGAATGTTTTGATGACTAAAGCTCCATTTTGTCGGAAGTTCGAAACATTAAATATTGATCAAGAGATGTTCATCACAATGACTCTAGGATACAATCTAATGTGCGAAACAAACGAAATGGGAATTAGGTGGAGCTTTACAGTTACATTCGGCAAAGCATCCTTCGAACAAGTTCTTGGACTTTTCTTTCGATTCTTCGAACCAATATTTGTCTCACAATTATTTTTATACAATTTTTCAAATTCGACATTTTCTGTATTTCTTTCGCATCGCATACAATTGCTTGAGAGTCCTAATTATTGCATAAGATGACCCATCGGTTTTATTTTGTTCCATTCGAAACCATCAAAATGATGATAGTTAGGACTACAACAGTTCCAGTTCATTTTGAAATGATGCACATTGGATAGGTTTAGTCTTTATACGACGAATCAACATTAGTTCTTTTTTTTCAAAAGAACTGGTTAACTAGTTCAACATGAACTGGAACTGTTACATTCCTAGTGATGGGCCTACAAATTCTGCTCAAAATAGTCTCATTTGCAAGTTAGAAAATTCTTGCAGTTTGCTTTTTTGAAGAGAGAAAAAGTTGCAAACAATGTGAAATAGCATTTATGATTACTCAATTCTTTGGCACTATCTTCTTCTCTTTCTCAAACTTTGTTGGAGTGAAACTACATGCTATTCTGTCTTATTTTTATTGCCAAACATAGTTTTTCCTTCGACGAAAAGTGATTAGATTATGAAATAATATTGAGACGTTCAAAGAATCACTCGATAACTCTACAGAATGCGAGATATTTTATGATTGAGTCGTATTTTCGATTATAACACAGTGAAATGTTTTTTATAGCGCCGGCATCATTCGAACAGGAAGCTATTTGGCTTGATGAGCAAATGCGCTTCCAGAGTGATAATGATGGCGTTGCTGTTTATCATATCGTGCTCGCTTTTCGTATCCTATCGACTGACGGTAAATCCCAATTGTTAATATCGCGTCTTCGATCAAGCCTTCAACTACTTGTTGAAAAACATGTGTCATTACGCACTTGTCTACAAATGTCCGACGACGATCCGGGTGAACTGCGTCAACGTATTCTGCCATCACATGCGTTCGAAGTGCCTCTTGTTGAAAGTTGTATTGACAACGATACTGATCTCTGCAACCTCATTGCCGATGAAGAAACTAACCGATCGTACTTCAATCTTGTCCAAGGTCAAGTCTTTCGCTGTCATGTGATTCGATACCGTGAGGGAAGTGGTGACAGTATTATTGTTTTCAACTTCCACCATGTAGCATTCGATGGCACCAGCGAAACCCTATTTCTCAATGATCTATGCGAAGCGTATTCCACTTCTCAACTCACTGATGTTGTCCATGAAGCGCCCACCTATCTTGATTACGCCCAATGGGAACGACAACTAGACATGTCAGCGTCTCTGGCATTCTGGAAAGATCATCTGAGAAATCATCAAATACTCGAGCTGCCCTATGATCGAGTTTGTTCGAGAACTGTTCGGACAGGTAGAGGATCATCTGCGTTTGTACAGCATGGGGATGCACTTGTGACCTACGCTCGTCAACGACAAGTAACACTCTTCCAGTTGTGTCTTGCTACGTACTATGTGTTCCTCTACAAACTTATTGGCAGTCGAGACCTGATGGTTGGTGGCCTTGTCACCAATAGAACACGACCCGAACTAAGCTCGTTGATTGGCATGTTTGCTAATCTGGTGCCCTATCGTCTCGAGATCGAACCACAAAAAACATTTCGACAACTGATCGAACAAGTGCAAAGTCTTTGTCACAATGTATTACCCCATCTTCGACTACCTTTTCAGACTTTATCCAAGCTTTTGCATTCAACAAGTGGCATTGTCACAACGTTGGATTTCGAAACAGTCATCACTCGATATTCACTCGATAACAACCTTCAACTCTTATCTATGACTACGCCTGTGAGCATGACGCCATTCGATCTATCACTTTCATTTAAACACGATCTTTCAACAAATAGAATCACTTATACATTCGACTATTCTCTTGATGTATTCAATCATTGGACCATTGAAACATTCGCTCATCGATTTCAACTGCTCTTGACACAACTGCTCATTGATGACCAACGACCTGTTTATGAATTCAGCATATTACTCGATAATGAACGGCAAATATTACACGATTTCAATTCTGTTATTCCGGCACTAGAGTTTGAACCTTGTCACTGGATATTTGCTCGTCGAGCAGACGATCATCCACAAAAAATTGGCATTATTATGGAAGATCAGAGTCTTTCATATAGTGAAATCCTCTATCATTCGCAACAGTGGGCCATGTATCTTCTCGCAACATGTCACGTCAACGTTGGCGACATTGTGTTGCAAGTTGTAGAACGAAGTATTCACACGGTGTTGGGCGTTTTTGCTATTTGGATGTGCGGTGCTGTTTATACACCATTCAATCCTCGAGATCCACCTGCACAAATCCAATCACATATTCGTAATTTCAAAGCTCGTACAGTACTCATTCACGATGCAACACGACTCTATGCTACGCTCGATCTAGATGCCATTATTGTTGAATTAGATCAAATTCCTCTAGAACAGCACAGCGATGTATCCATATTGGATTCGATTTTGGTTACATCCGACCATCTCTCACATATTGTTTTTACATCAGGTTCCACAGGCGAGCCGAAAGCAGTAAGCTAAAAACTATACAGCTCAACAATTTTCCTAAGTATTTCGAATTCTTTTTCTTATTTTTATAAGAATCGCTCGGTTGAATTTTGAAAAATCTTATAAAACCATGTTAAAACAAAGTATTTTCCGGATGCTATTCGTATTTCAATCTTCTTTCTTCAACAATTATCTAATAAAATAGAGATCCGTTATAATGTCTCAAAATACTGAAGAAAAATTCTCAATGGAATCAGTTAACATCCTTTAACAGAAGAGGAAAACATAATTTAGATTATTTTTATCATTATCGAGTCTAGAACAACTTACTAGAATAGATCTGTTTGTACTGTAAGTTACAGACTTTTCTTTTCAGTCATTCTCCTTAGTAGTTTTCAACCTGAGAATAGTACCCTTAATAACAGAAAATTGACTTCTCTTTCAATAGAAATGATTCTAACGAATAGTTCCATTGATTAGACAAAGAGATAAATCCGAAAAGATAAGATTATATTCATCAATTGCCTTTATTTTAAATCTTTGATCTAGATTCAACTGCGTCATCGAAATTTTGTATCCTATATTCGTTCGTACGTTATCAGTTCAACAAGTATTGTACTCCAACACACGTCCGTTTCGTTCGATCCTCATCTCGAAGAGATAGCTGGCAGTTTGATAAGTAGTGCTCAACTTGTGATACTCAAACCAGATCCATACCATCTCGACATGGATTATTTCTCGGCAACAATCACTCGATATCAAGTTACATTTCTAGGTACTGTACCTACGACACTTATCATGCTTACAAACTTATTACGATCATTGCCTCAAGTTGAACAAGACAGACGTCTGAAATCGTTACGTTGTATTGCATCTGGAGGTTTGTGATTTGAAGCGATTTTTACGAATGTATCGATTGATCGTTAAAAAGCAATAGAGATTAGCAAAAATACTATTATAATTCTTTAATGCTAAGGAAGACTGTTAGTATTATAAGAAAGTAGATATTTTTTAAAAATATCTACACTTCGAATTTACGGAATAGGGAATGGTAAAACGTGAGATACATTTAGATTTCCATAAACGGAAAGGATCAAAATTCCCGTAATATTTATCCTGTTCGAAAAACTTGCACTTTTCAACTTTGACATAAACAGAAAAATTCTAAGATCCACTTCAATTTGTGATCAGACAAGAGTTTTGCTCCTGGATAGCGGCAGCTTGTGCTCTCCAGCTTTTTATATTTGGTATGTCTTTCTCAGTTTACATAGTATGAGCAGATGCTCCTTGATTTGTATTATGAAAAAAAAATGTACAAAGCTTATCGATAAGTCGTAAATTGATGAGTTAAAAATTATAGCTTTACTTGCTAATTGAATCATTAGTTAGATTTGGATTACCCGTGGATGAAAAAAGTGGTCGATCACTTCTCTAATTCGGTTCTATCTTCCATTTTTTCATTCTTCTTTCTACTTGATTGCGTCACTTGTGTAGAGAATGACCAACTTTTCGCTCGCGATGTTAGGCAAAAGGAGGAGTAATGACACGCAGTAAATGACTGACCATTATTCCTCTCATCCCTAAATGCCAAATAAAGAGAATATCTTATGCATCAACTAATGTCATTTCTATTTATGATCGAAAATGCATTACGAAGTAAATTGTAGGTGAGAAACTCTATTTGGTAACGGCTCTTGATCTGCTACCATTTTTGGATACGAAATGCGTTATACGGAACTACTACGGTCCAGCGGAGTGTGTTGTAGCATCTACATGCTACGTAGTGACAGGTAATGAATCACAAAATCGCATTGGTCTACCGATTGGACGACCAATGGCTCATGCACAAATCTACATACTTGACGAGTTCCTCCAAGAACTCGTGCCCGGTCAAACAGGTGAAATTATCATCGGAGGTAAGGAGCTGCCATTTCTATCATATGTTTCTTTTAAATTCTATGAGTTTCATAAGCAGAAAAGAAACAATTTTTGTGAAAAAATTCCCAAAGCTCGAGCCGTACTGTAACGTTATGTTTGATTAACGTTGCAATGCTTTACAAAAAAACCAAATTCATGCAGTGTATTTACTTATATTTTGTTCGATTTAATATAATTTGAGTGGTTCTTCAAAACTGTATTTTTTTTTGAGAAATACCAACAAAGTGGAGAAAAAGCTTCTGCTGATTGTTGATCGGCACCAGATTTTCGTTCGTAGAAACAAAACATTGACTATTGTTATTCAGCATGTTTAACATGAGAATCAAATCTATTGAAGGAACTGGTGTATTCGTCGGTTATCGGAATCAGGACAAGCTCACTCGGGAAGTGTTGATTGATTACAATGGATCTCGGTGTTATCGGACGGGAGATTTCGGTCGATTGAATGCGCAAAGTGGACAGCTCGAATTTCTGGGTCGTCGTGATCATCAGGTCAAAATTCGTGGACAAAGAATCGAATTAGATGGAATCGAACAACTTATTCTCCATTTTGATTCCAAAATTTCGAATTGTCTTGTTCTCAAAGTATCACTCGCGTCGGTTGATCACCTGATTGCTTATGTCCAATGTAATGATGATCAGCATTCAATCAACGATAATGAAATTCGCAATTTTTGCCAAGAGCACTTACCTTCGTTTATGGTACCCTCATTTTTCATTGTTCTCGATCAATTTCCACTTACTCATACGGGAAAAATTGATCGTAGTCGTCTGCCTCGACCAACTGCTGACATTGTTCCGAATCATCAAAATGAAGTTCTATCGTCACTTGAACGTAAACTCTGTTACATTTTTGCGCAAGCATTTGAATTGTCAAATCCAGCATCACTCAATGTGGAAGCAACTTTTGCCGAGCTTGGCGCCACTTCATTAGGTATTATCAAAGCTCTTGGTCTCATTCGACGGCAACAATTGACTGATTCGCATCCGATTGATATCGGCACGCTCCTCGCAAATCCGTCAGTGCGTCTGCTAGCAAAGGCACTGGATTCATCATTCTCACACGATGAACTCTTTGCTAAAGGTAATTTGAGCGGCATTTTTGCATCTTCCGTTCTCGAAGCGTGTCAGAGACGTATTTTCAAAACAATAGTTTGCTGACATTGAAAGACAAAATTCGAAACTTTTTTCTCTGTATAAGATCCCAAAATGAGTCAGAAAGTGCGCATTGAAAATGAGAAACATTGATAATTTCCAAAGGCATCTTCATGTGAACCATGCAAAATTGATTATGAAGTAAATTTTTTCCAATATCGGTGCGATGTTAATGAGTGATATATGCGATAGTGTAGAGATCCGAAGAGCAAAAGTCTGAACTTGGTACTCGACAAAATTTTCGTGCTCATTCCAATAGTGAACCTGCTTTCGAAGTTCAAAGGCTATTGAATTGACAAGATTATTTCTGAGTAAAGTTAACATTGATATTGTCGAGAGAAAATAATGATCTTTTTTAGAGATTTGTGACACATTCATTTAATAAAGTCATATTTTTGCTTGAATAGTGCCATCCGAAACTGGATTCGTACACTCTTCGCCATCTATCGATCAACGTTTTGATGAGGATAGTACATCAAGATCATTGCTTGTCGAAACACTGGGCATCTTGGTTCTGATCTATATCTTTGCCGTACCTATCTATCTGGCATTTCGACTATCTCTCGTTGTGGCTCCACTATTTCACTTGCTTTTCTACATTGTGTTCAAACGATTATTTATGTTGTCATCAACGAATGAATCATATCGGATCTATTCATTTGTCTATTATCGATGGTGGTTTTTGAAACGCTTGTGGAAATTGAATGAGCCATGGCTTCATATGCTTCAAGGCACATCACTCTACAACACCTATTTGCGATTGTGTGGAGCTCGAATCGGAGTCAATGTTCATCTACGAACTAGTCTAATCGATCTACCTGATCTCCTCGATATTGGTGATAACTCATTCGTGGCTGAAGACGTGGTGCTCAGCTCAATGACATACGAATCTGAAAAGACATTTAGACTGACTTCCATTCAAATTGGTGCTCGGTGTAGAATCGGTGCTCGAAGTGTTTTACACTCGCAAGTTCATATTGGTGATTACGTTCTTGCAAAACCCTTGACATCCATAAGTAAGTACATAGATAATCATCAATTGCATTTCAGCATCGAAAGAAAGCTTATTTTATTCACAGCAGGCACCATTGCTGCAAATGTACTCGTAAACGATTATGAGCAAGTATGCACATTGGAGACCTATGAAGTTTTAAATGAAGCACCCGTCGGTATGTTCAACTCACTATTAGGTATTTGTGCGGTATGGTTCATTCATGAATGTCTCTTACACATGGCTTTGATCTGTTCGCTATCCTATTGGCCACTGACATGCCTCATATGGTTACTGGAATGCATATTTATTTCGCTCATCACTCTCAAATGGTTACCTTCGACGATCGATTCATGGTGGATCCGACACTTGCTTGTTACCGCTTTTGGATTTGCCATTCCATTGACATTCGAAGGCGACGAAACAGCAGCAACTGAAAACATCTATCCTCGATTAGTTTGTTGGTTAGGTCGCATTCATATTGGTCAAAATGTGCGCAGCGGAACGATTACCAATCTACTTACAGTTCGTCGTCATCTTGTTGATGTTGGCGCAAATGTGATGCTTGGCTCGGACATCCTTTTTGACGATGGCAATGCTGTTGTTTGCATTCAAGATGAAGCCTCATTGGGTAACGATTGCGTTATTGAAGCTGGCGCTCGTATCCCACTGTCAGCAAGTGTCGGCTCAATGACACGTGTTGACAGTTCATCTACCTTTACTGAGTCGAATCAAGTACTTGTCGGCATTCCTGCTCGACAAACAACACTTTTCACTACTGTTCGACCTATCGACAATATATTCCATCGAAACATACCATCTTACTCGATTATTCGATTAATTTTCGTTCGATTTGTTTCATTGTTACTCATTTTCGGTTTAATGCATATGACTATTCTACCTATTTCAGTCATTGTCTTCTCGCTATTCGTCTGTATTCTCTATTCACCGAAGAAAGACTCATCCTTGTTGTCATGTTTGAGTTCCACACTTGTCAACGATTTCAATCTGTATGTGGGACCATTTCTCGGTGGTACACAATGGCTCAACATAGTTCTAAACGCATTTGGTGCTATGATCCATCGGACTGCTATCATAGCTGATATAGATTGCATCGATGATCCGCATTTAATCCAGATTGATTCACATGTACGCATCGATCAACGAGCTCGTGTGCAAGTAAGTACGATCGGAGACTAGAGAACTTTATCTATTAATAGTCGTTAGAAAAAGCCTTCTTCACCTAATCCCTACGGGGCGAACATATGATATTCTCTTGTTACATGAACCAATCGTCATGTATTGACATGCTTGATAGAATATAGATCATATTTCCTATTGTTGTACTTCAATACAAATTGACATGCCCATCATTGTTGTCACTAAAGACGTTGGTCTTGTTGCTGGCTACATCCCTGCATTGTAAATAGGGCCGTTGAGATGTTGAGCTTTACCAATTTTGAATTCTAGTCACTGAATATTCTCTCATATAAGGATATATGCAAATGTGCAGGTTCTTTTTTTGGCAGGTCTGAATTAGTATTTAGGTATTAACAATATATGCATGTTCATTTTCCACGCGAGAAAAGTTGAATAAATGTTACTTTTGAGAAATAATAATATCATATCGAACCTGAACAATCAAGTTAAATATGAATGATTTACATCTATTTACAACCTATGAAGTTTTTGGCATTGTTTTAGTCTGAGATCGTAGATTTTTTCTATGATTCTCTGAGAAATATTTTGTCTCCTGGCTGAGAATTTCTTCAATTCTGACAACTTGTCAACCTTATTTTACCTGTTTTCAAGCGTTTAAGCACCAAATTTTGAACTTTTCAGGCACATACTTACGAATATCGTCAATTATACTTGCGTCCAGTGTCAATTGGTACTCGCTCTCATCTGATGGCGAATGCGCTTGTATTACCCGGCTGTCATCTTGATGGAAATAATACAATCTGTCCATGCACACTCATCATGAAAGGCGATAAATTGCCGATGCATACAGACTGGAAAGGATCACCGCCTAGCCATTGTCATTCATCGCTTTCATTTCACCAATAAACAGAAAATACAAACAGAGATAGTCTTGTTTTTATCAGTAAATACCACACAGTATTCTGTATCTCATTGTCAAAATCGAAAAGTATGAAATAGACTATTCAGAGTTTTCATTCGCGATATTATAACATTTCTTGTTGAATCCTGTAAAGTTTTCAATTATCCGTTTGATAACTACTTCTGTTCATACTGAAGTTTACGCCAAATGACTACTATGTTTAGATCCCGATCTGATAAGAAAACGAGAACACGCATGTAAGAAAAGAAATACACACGCCTACCGTATCTCGACGTTGAGATGAAGGATCGATGATGAGAGGAGGGTTTATTAGATATAATAATACCGAAAACATGTAACGAAAAAATGGAAAATAATAAAATGTTATCGATGGGAAGGAAAATCAATAACAATAAGGGAAAAACAACAAAGAGGAAGAAAACCAAAACAACAACTGGGGAAAAAACTGATAAATCACTCAGAGAATTGGATAATCATTGGAATATCCAGAGAAAATAAAAGAGAACAACTTAGAGGAGGAAGGGATGAAACCAATAATCGCTAGCTGCCCAGTTAACGGTAATAGAATGACCTCTATTGACGCTAACATCTTCTTCTTGGTCGAGTGAAGTACCCCAGGCATTTGTTCACGCTAAGGTGTAGACAAAAACAGCGATCCCCTCAGTCTCAGGATCCGAGAAATCACATCGCCTAGATACACGCACACAAAAGCGAAGACGACAGGACCTGTGGTAACCGTTTAAGGAAAACAGCGAATTAAGGAAAAATGTGGATGACATTATAAAGGCTCATGGAATTTTATAATGGTGAATGAAGGTAACACGAAAATCTAGCTGAAAGTAGTGAATAAATGCTTGAAGAATCGAATTCTATGTTTCAGTTGCATTTTTATCGCACTATTTCTAAATTTGGAATTAATTATATCATATTTATGTTCTCGAGTTGCTACGATACCTAAGTCATTTCAATTTGTTAAAATAATTGCTTTACACCGAATTCGAATTTTTATATGAGAGAAATGAAACCTTTCTATTGGGGAAACAAAGTATTGAAGCACCTCGATATGACTTTCTTAACACATGTCATCATGAAATAAGCCGATATACCTCATTGAACATGTTTAATTGATTTATAGAATAGCTCAAATACATAGTCAGGATGTAGTATGTGACCCCAATTGTGAGTGTGGTGGGTGAGTGTGATTTTGGGTACTGGTGTGTTTGGTGATAATGGTGAAAGTGTCTATTTTGCTGTCAGCATTGAAAATCGCATTTTATATACTCATTGGACATCACACTTATTCAAAGATGCCAACGAGAGAACGTCATATTCCATCGACTTAATTGAATTGCCGCTTGTAATCACTGAATCGTTAGAGCAGCAAATGTTCTATTGTCAATACACTTATAAATTTCTTGGACTTTTCGTATTATTTCAGTGAGTTTTTATTTTTTCCAATATTTTCAAGATTTATTTATTAGAACAGGCCATTTTCTAATTTAATAGGACTCAAGTTTGAGTACTATGCTATCAAAACAAAAGTAATTGCAGTTAACTCTGCTTCTTAATAATTTATTTTTTATGTATTGCTAGATTTTCGTGTTAAATTCACTCACTATCACACAAATTCATGTGCCTCTATAATGGTATCCACATTTTCTCTTAATTCGTTTGTTTCCCTTAAACGGTTATCACAACGACCAGTATAATAATAATAGAGGCATCTATAGAAAGTAGCAATGAACTCAAGATGAGAAGAGAGGAGATATATCAATAATAAAAAGAAAATGAAATATCACAATAACAAAAAGAAATAAAAAACACTTATTCATCGTTATTAACCGATCAGTGAAAGTGTTCTTCGTAGAAAATATCGATGGGTAGTGTTTTGTCGGCATGTTCTCGATCGATCGGGTTATTGAATTGAATTTGTAGAGTATGATTGTATATTTCTCAAAGATGAGCATATTTAATGTTGTATTGATGAAGCAGGTTTTTGATATATTGGAGTTTCCAATATATATCAACTTTTCTTTTAAGTGTATGAAAGTAAAAGGAACTATACTGATAACTTTGACGATTATTGTTTGGACCTATATCATACAATTTTCAAGTAGTTCGAAGTCATATGAAGTAGGCCAAAGTAGTTTGAAGTAGTTCGAAGTAGCTTAAAGTACTGGTCAAGTAACCGAAAGTAATGTGAAGTAGTTTAAAGTACCCTTAAAGTAGTTGAAAGTAACTTCAAGTAACTCTAAGTAACTTCAAGTCCAAAAGTACGCTATTTCCCTCTCGGAAAAAATTCAAATGAATCTCCATTTCATGATTATATTCATAATCTACTCGTCTTGGTTTGAACAAGCCTAGAGTTATATTTCACAAACTCCTCGATATTTCCACTTTGTCAATTGTTTCTTACTGGTAATTCGTGTTTTTGATAACTCGGAACAGTTTTCGTTTTCAGATTCTCTTATGATGCTATGTATTTTCTAACGTTGATCGCCAATATTCTCACACTTTTCAAGCGATATTATGCGTTGTTTCGAGCGAAAATTTGTTGTAATCCTCGCGTGTTCACCGTAGCCGAAGTGGAAAATCACAAAAATGATCGATGGATCATCATCGACGATGATGTGTATTGCTTAGCATCAATGCATAGTCACTCGGGAGGGCTCGACATCATCGTTGAACTTGCCGGTAGAGATATCACTCGAATATTCTATGAAGTACACTTAGCATCTGATGCCATTAAACAATTAGTAAATCGAAAGTACTGGATTGGCAAAGTACATCGAAGCACAGAAAAGGAAAAACTGGGCTATTTTCTCAAGGAAAATTTGATCAATCATGAAACGGTGCCTGAATGCAAAATATCAAGAGGGATCACCACTGATGAAGAATGCGCAATGAAAGAGCAGTTCAAACAACACGTGGCGAAATCGAATTTTCCGTGTTTGAATGGGAAAATTGCGTTGAAAAGGAATGCATTCGACTTCAATCTTTACGATGTTTTAGCAACTGAAGAAACGACTAAACTCTTGTGGCACAATCTCATGAAATTTATCAATTATCAATCATCATTATGGGAGAAAAATCACATACTGACAACGTATGTTGCTTGCTTTCGAATGCCGAAAATTATGAGTGAAGATATTTTTGAAATTTTACTTTGGAAACAGTTACGATTACTTCACACGGAAGATGTCAAGAATGGAATGAAATGGTCGAAGAACTATTCCGACGACCCGATAAATCCACAGTTTGGTTTTAGTATTGGTG
>CAJNOL010001149.1:52841-77679 GCA_905250125.1 Rotaria sordida | reverse complement strand
AACATTTATTAAAAAACTACAAACAATTAGAGTTAATCAAACTGATACTGGAAAAATGGAATGTCAAATTGATGCATTACCACAAGTAAAAGTCACTTGGGTGTGGGTGTGGGGTGTGGATATCAGTGTGGGTGTGCATGTGGATCTAGCGGGTAAGAACACTCTCACTCACACCTACACCTCACACTCACACCCTGTATACTATCCCATGGATGCGAAAAAACTATGCTGAACCAATATTACGCTTTGCTCCTCTTTTCTCTGACTAACAATACTATAGAATTAATCTAGAGTTTCAGTTGATGCATTTGTAAAATAAACCTTCACTCATTATAATTATATGATTTAGACACGAGTCTATTTTTAATCATTTGACCTTTCATCTTCTCAGATATAACAAAAATGATAAGGAGAGACAGAGACTGTATATTTTATTATGATCGATAATGACAAACTGGCAGAATCGTTTTACTCTCAGTATAGATGTTCGCAACACTATTACAGTTGTGTCTACTTTATACAGGACACGATCTTATATACCAGAGAGAAAATTACCATCATCTATGACCTGATCACATCTAGACAAACAATACTGCAACACTCTTATATCAATCAACATAGCAGCATTAACACTCACTATCATTTGAATCGAACTCTCGGAAGTCGATCTTGCCGGCTGGCTGTCCACCAGAAGGGGTGATAGTGAGTCCTCATCGGACATCATCTCGCCAGCTAAGTCTACCTCCTCTCCCCCATCAAAACCCTGGCTGTGCCACTTCATATAATACTTCTACAATCAATAAAAAAAAACAATAAGACTGAAAAATTAAGTAGTAGTATATGTGGCAGAGGACTCTGTTAAGTCCTGTGATTCACTTCAATCAAAAAGTCTTAATCTAACATAAAGCTTTACTCTTTTGATGAGAGCATTCAAATTCAAGCCATCTGATGAGACTTTCTTGTCAGCTGAGTTGAAACCGACCATTGGCCGCTCTTGTAGAGTGGAAAATGATAAAGAAGTTTCGTCTGATATGAGTAATCGATGATGCTGATGCCTTGAAAAAGACCAACGAAGTTCATTCTACATCTATGTCAAGCATGCATTCATATTTGCCATGCAAAAGAGATACAATACAATGGCATATAAAAAAAAAAAGAAAAGATCAGAAATCACGAGAAGTCATTAGTTCATAGGTCGGCAAATGGTACATATTTGTCCATACATGGGAAAGACAGACAGATGCATGAAAACGAAAAAGGATTTGAAGTGGTGTAGCAATTGCAGCAATAATCGACCATGGAATGATATGATAGAAGGCTAGTTGAAATGTATTTGCTTCATGTTTAGTCGTTGTCATTGTTTTTTTCGAACCAGAGACTCAGATCAAGCATGATCAGTAGAATGATCATTTGGCGCGCTGAATATTCATATTTACTCGTTCATCTCTGACGTTTGCGCAGTGCAATGAGAATGAACAATGCGTGAATGGTACCTTCGATGAATTCTACAAGAGACAAAATCATCAATAAGATCTACATTATTCCAGTGGCAAACTGAACCGACTCAAAGATCAGTACAGCATATCACATAACTAATCTCAATCCTCTAGTCTAACACATATCGTACCTAAAATAATGATTGCTACTTTAACATAGGCGATCCATGTTGATGAATTCAAGTTACTAATGATAGCGAAAGCACTGAAGATTGAATACAAATAGATGCCTGTTAATGAGACAATGATGAGAACATCATCGAAACCTATTGGATAGAGTCATATATCGCAATGTGTGTTTTTTTCTCTTCTGTCGCTTACGTGTCGTCGTTCGACAACAGTTCAACTTGTGAATTTTGATTAATGAACATATGGTAGTACATAGCAAAAGAGTCAACCAACACAAATTCCATATTTCAAGGATGGCTATGCTGTAATCTATCGTTTTCGGAGTTTTTGATATTGAATATTGTCGATGTGATATTATTGCTATACTTGTAAGATTAGCATGCAGATGATTGTAGACTGTCTCAATCAACCAGGACGGTATCAAATGGATATTATCATCGGTTTTGTATCGAAAAGCAATATAGAGAATAATAGAAATCATTGTACAGGAGAAAACAATCATTCCAACAAAAAGACCTTTGATGGATGCATGACAATTGACCATGAAAATATTTTTTGTCAATTCTTTATGCGTAAATGTTTTCTTGATATTTTTCCAAATGAGAAAGAACAGCTATGTAAAATCAGTTGGAATGCATAGGAATGAGCTAGAAACAAGGAAAACTTACTGTGAGACATATGAGACTAAATTCGATTGTACATGAATATAGAAGTGGCTCCAGTCTCATGTAACCTTCGAGGATGAAGGTAGTAACTGGTAATCCGTTGGCAAATAAGTTTGCACACTCTGAATGGAAAATTAGTGGATGATGAAGAAGATTGATTGTATCTTGATTGTCTGATTTTTTGATTCAGAAAATTTTATAAAAGACGAACAAAAATTGATGATGATAATGAATACTTACCATTATTAAGATGGCTATATAGTAGTAGGTTTTTCAATGTCATCAATAACTATTGAAATTAGTCGTTATTTATCACCATTACAATGTTATCTTCTACAAGATTCTCAAGTAAAATTTATTAAAAGAAAAATTTATTCACTTATTGAATTAAAAGATAAAGCTGATATTGTTATTAATTGTACTGGTTTAGCTTCACGAGATTTAGTTGGAGATTTAACAGTTTGACTAGCACGTGGACAAGTAAGATTAATTTGTATTTTATTTTTTGTCAATTATTTAATCATAGAGATCATTCAAGTTCATGCAGCATGGAAAAAATCAGTTTATGAATTTGATACCGATGATGGTTTTGGATATATAATTCCACACTTCAATTCTGTTGTCTTAGGTGGAACATTTCAAGTAAATAATTGGAACACAATAATAGATGAAAACGATACTAAAAATGTTCTTTGTATATGTTCTAAATGTTTACCTGCTCCTGAACATATTCGTCATGGTAAAGTACAAGTTGGTTTAAGACTTTATCGAGATGATGGTGTATGTCGTGAACATGAAAAAAAAACAGCTGACGGTATTAATGTTGTTCATTGTTATGATCATTCTGGTTCAGGTATAACAATTTCATAGGGTTGTGCAAAGATGTAGTAGATATAGTTAAAACACTGTTACCATCTGCACCAAAAGAACAAAATAGTGAAAATAATAATTTACCAGAACATGAACAATTATGGCGTCTTACACTTAATTTTGAATATGTTGTAATACGAGCTAAAATTTAAGATAAAAGATTGGTTCTTTTTTTCAATACCAAAAAATATATTAGATTTTAGTTCCTTTTTGTTTTAAGATATTTTTTTTCTTTATATCTATAGTTCATCTAAAAAGTTCGTGGGTGTGACTATTTTTTGAATATCTTGAGAACAAAACGAGATAGAGACCTGCGGTTTTCACCAGTAGATAGCTGCGATGACAGCGCATCTTTTTTCTACCGGATAAAACGTTCGACGAATTTTTCCCAGGCCCACTCTTTAGCAAATCTCTGAAAGACTGACTGATAGCTCCAAAACTTTACATAAGGACCTAACAATTTTATGTTGATATATCTCCCTGGCAAAAAATAGTTGGACACAGTATTTCCCACAAATCATTACTATAAATTAACATTTTGGGAAAAATAAATAGATATTCGGATAGCCCGAAGAATTCTCTACAACTCTATATAAACATTTCGAATTGTACTTATCTGCTAAAAATAAATTCAAACATAGTAAAGGCACTCTCATCATGAGATTCCCCACTGTTAATTTTAGTATATGTTTAGCATTGTTCTACTTGAGAAATGTCCATGTTGCTTAATGTAGTTGATAGTTCACTGGGGTTTCTGTTTGAACGAGTGTCATCAAACTAAATAAATGTTTTGTTTTCATTTATTGCCTAGATGAAATTTTCAAAGGGTTCGTATAAAAAAGCTTCTGAATTGTTAGCAGTTACGTGGTGTATAAGCCACGTACAAAATTTTGAAGAAAACTCAGAATTAGATCGATTGTTTTTTCCTTCAAAATCGATCAAGATGACAATGTTTCATTTTGAATGAAAGCCACTTTTTTAATTTAAAACTAGATTTCAATTGATTTTAGTCCCTTTTAAAGAAGTTTATAATAAATAAATAAATTTTTATTGATTCATATTAGTTTTTAGAAACTAATTAAGGAAGATTAACATAAAATCGGATCTATCTTTAAATTTGACAAATCAGATGTTAATCGAATCCAGATAGCACCATTTTAATGGATATTTAATCATGAAATAATCATTTTCCATTTAACTTATCGAAAGTTTTTCTTAAATGAATCAATATTTATTGATATCCCATCTCAAATTCTGATATGCGTACCAAAGTCTAACTTATTCTGATACACTTGACTGGCTACGCTGCGAAGTCAGAAAAATGACAAAAAAAGATAGACTCTAAATTGAACTCGAGGAAAACAACGTTTTATGACCTTTATCGTATTAATCGATTAAACGGCAAATGATCTAATTTTGATAAAAGTACAATATTGCCATTTTTATCGATTTTTAATTAGAAGAAAGTCATTTAAAATTTTTTACGTGAAACATGGAATATAACTTGATTGGTTGAAATCGACAAGGATAAGCTACACACACTATTGTATCTAGTGTGTGTACGTAGCTTATCTTAACCTATTGATACGAGAGAAAAAAAACATGACCAGTCGGAATTGAACGTAATAAATAGATGAACGGCGAATAACCTTAGCCTATCATTCAACGAGTGACCAGTATCGATAAAAGAAAGAAAAAATTGAACGTGACATATAAACATTTATAGACATCGTGTATTTTATATATTAGTGGAATATATTATGTCACATCAATAACTATTAATAAAGAAATATAATCAATGGTCTCAAATATTGAAATTCTACTCAGATCGATGAATACATCAGCATTAACCGACCAGAAAAAATTATCATGCATTGGTAATGTACAAATTTGGCTTTTCGATCATGTCATCCTTACAACTTATGTACAAGGATATTTCATGTTAACGATCTTAATACCAATACTTTTTTTTGCCTCATTCTTCACCCGTTTTGATTTGATTCAATTCAATCTTAATAGAGAAAACAGTTGGATAATCAGATATGAACATGATGAAAGATATTGGTACATAATTCGTTTAATAAAACAAGAAATGATATTGATAATCGTTTATATAAATGCTGCATTTTTCTACGTACAACTCGGTTTGACGAATACCAACCCCATTATTACAAATGTAGTCTTGATTCGATGGTTAATTGAAGCTACATTAGCTCCATATAGTTTTTTCATGATTATATTTATATACTATGTCGGATTGAATAATAACTCTATTATTGAACTTCCATCATTATATATTTTTGTACTATGTCTCAAGTTACCGTTGTTCATTACAATGCGATATATTGAAAGTGAACCTGACTGTTTTCTACATGATTGTGAAGCATATCTTTTTCGTCTCTTATGTTCTGTGAATGAATATAGGATGGCTCTTGTCAATGTATCAAATGTAAGAGCAAATCAATCGTCTAGTTGGTGATAGTTTCATGTTTTTATTTTGGATTAATTTTTAATAAATCGAATATAATATCTAATCAAGCTTGCCCAATTCAAATTTCCAAAAGTAGAAGTTTTTAAAAAAATTAGTAGTTTATCAAATATTTTCTTTCAAAAACACAAGGAAAAAACCAAGTAGAGTTTTATCGAAACGAGGATATTGTTTGGTGATCTTTTCGGAAAAAAAATGTGCATTTTCTTGATAGAAATCTTTTACTCTCTATTGTTAAATTAGTGATAGAAAAATTTTTCTCCTAAATATTATTAAGAAAAAGAAAGATCAATATATAAATTGAACATTGTTGCTTTTTACTTTTGAAACACTTTCAGCTCATCTAAAAAGCATGCGATGGTAAATTCTACTTTTCTGGAAATTTAAATAAAGTGACTATAAAGGAAATTTAATTGAATGCTTTTACGGATAATCATAGAAAACTCTTCTAATTAAAATAAAAGGATACAGAAATGCAATTGAAATCTAAGTTCAGATTGGGTCGGATTGGGTGAATCATTTTTATCTATGTTTTTTCTAAAAAATAAAAAATTTCATTCAACTTAAATTATTCATCTTTTCAAATATTCAGTAAAAAAAAATATGCTGAAATCTTTGTCGATATTTTGTCTTTCAACCAAAGTTGATATTACCAAGTTCAAGTTTAGATTTCTAAAGATTTTAGAGTCAGTATACACTTTCTTTTATGTTATAAAATAAATTCGTTTTGATATTTGATTTAAATCAGTATGTAAGTTTTTTCTTTTAAATAGAACCTTAACAGATCAGATCTTTTTCGCTGTAACAGATCGATCTGTCAGGGTCCTACTTTTAAATACTATGAGGCAGAGCCAATCTCAGGACTATTTGAGGATGAGTCTGTCAGACTAATAGTGGTTTGTTTTCCTCTATTCCATACAATTTCTGAGCAGTATTCAGACTGACTTTCAATCTGAATGACTTCTTCTAATAAATTATTGAGAACTGATCGTTTTCGATCCAATCATTTTGTTCTTGGGTGGATGACATATGAAATCAATAGATTGAAAAACATAATATTCGAATTTTTCTTTTTTCTAACCCAGAATCCATCATTTGCTACTGATTCTTCTTCCAAATCAGGATATTCTTATACAACTATTGAACAAATTCTTCAATATTCTCTATGTCTTGATCGTTTTCATAATCCACGTGCATTATCATTTCAACATATATATTGTTATTCATATCTTAAAAGAATTATTTCATCGAATATTCTTTGTTCAATAATAACTTGTTCAATATGTCGTCATATATTTCCATATGATAATTCAATTCAATTTTCTAAATCATATATTCATAATCAATTATTTGATTTAGTTCTAATTAATTATAATATTAAAGAAAAATATGTAGAATGTTAAGAAATTTATTTATTAAATTTATGTCCATGTTGTGATTATTATTTATGTAAAAAATGCTTTAAAAATGATATCGAGAAAATACATTAATTAATCTTACAAATATTTTTGCAAACATGTTGAAATATTCTTGATTCTATGCAAACAACATCATCATTAGAAATAAATGATTTATTACATAAAACAGATTTATTATTATTAAACAATTCTAAAACAAGAGAATTTAATGAAATGTTTATTCCTTTTTGATCGGATAAAGTCCATTCATGAACAAATAAATACATTATCAATAACAATAGCAAAATGAACACACTAAAACGTCATCAAACATGTCCAAAAATAAACGATACTAATAATAATAATCCCATAAAAAATGAAGTAAAAAAATCGATAGTTATTTTCATAAAAAGAAATACTTATCAATTTCATAATTAATATTGCACGTACATTCATTTGTCTCGTGTATTTAAATAATCTAGAGCAAAGAAGTTTAATAGCAATTGTAACCGATAGAATTTCAACTAAAAACTTTTAATTTGTTAGAATGTAAAGGTCTGTAGCATTGTTTCTTTTAAAATCTATCAGAATACTGGAAGATATTTTTTATTCAGATGATTGTTTGTCTATCGAGTAACTTTTTTTTATTTTGTTCTTCAGATTGTTAAACGACCAACAAGTGCTAGTAGTATAAGTGGTAATTCTTGTTGTGCAACAACAACAAATCAACGAACTCGTTCAAATTCATTCTCTGCATCTATATCATCATGTCAACAAATACATACAACATCTCGTTCATCATTAAAAACAAAATTAAATAAACAAATAAATAATTCAAATTCAATAAAACCATCTGTTCCTCCTATTTCAACCCAAAGTAATTTATTAGATAAAATTGATTTAAATGATGAAGATGATTTATTAATTAAATATCAATCAAAAAAAAAAAAACTCCAAATAATAATGATGAAATTATATCAACAATGAATAAATTGAATTTAAATATTCAAACAATGATTAATACGAAATGAAATGCATATATAAAACATCATTTCATCCTGGAGAATAAGAACAAAATGATGATGATGATGAAGTTCAAGTCGTAGTAGTGCTATTCAATCAAAAGTTTCATTAATTCAACCAAGAAGTGTATGAAAAGAATTTTTTTTTTGATTTATTATTTGTATTCATTTTGGATTTAGATGATTTTGAAAAACTTGAACAGTATGATGAAAAACATCCATCAATGATCAGTATAGCATCTTATGTTGATAAAGTCATTTTTGTTAAAGTAATAATTTTCTGTCATTAATTACGTATACGATATTCTTAACAAAAAATCCTTTATTTTAGGATCATCAATCATCTAAAACAGCTGATATATTTGTTAATCGATTAATTCATTATCATGAAGAAGAAAATGATAATAAACATGAAGAAATTTATGATTTATCAGCAAGTCCTAATCGCATTCGACAAAGAAAAATCATTCCATTTAAAAGCAAAGTTTATGCTCGTATTGAACAATTAACAGTTGCAAAAACCATAACAAGTGATAATGACGATGACAATGATGAAGATCATAAATGGAATGATGTTGGCGTCGATAAAGTTATTCCTGTTGTTGCTGATGAATATAATAGTGATAGTGGTATTAGTTCATTTAGAACTGATTTTTCTAAATAAGTACAATATCAACAAAAGAAAGGTTCAGCTCGTTCATCTGATTTTGGTGATGATCATTCCTGGGCTGATCGTGTTACTGCTCCACCTCTTAATTCCTTAATGCTCAATACATTTCCAGGTTTACGACATAGAGTACCAGCATCAGCAGTTGCTCCTGCTCCTTCTCCTCCTCCACCTCCATTACCTATAACTGAATCTAATCAAGATTATAGTCGTTTAGTTCATGAAAAAGCTAAACAACTTGAAAAACAAATCGAACTTTTTGAAAAAGAAAATGTTAAATTATAATCTCTTTGTAATGAACGTAATTTAGCTATTAAAAAAAACTAAAACGAAATCGTGATGAATTTGAAAAAACTAAATAAAAAGAAATGGAAGAATTTGATCAAATGAAAGAAGAAGAAATAAAAAAATAACAACATGAAAAACGTTTATTTGAACAATATCGACAACAATTACGTGATCATCCAAGTAAACGTCAACGAGAAGAAATTGAAACATTAAAAAAACAAGTAAAGAAAAAACAAATCGAACATTTTATTGATCTTTATTTGTTTTCCATAGGTATTAACATTACAAGAAGATTTAAAACAACGTGAAACACGTTGGTCAACAACAATTAGTCGTTTAAATGGATGTATTGAAACATTAGAATATGAAAATGTTGAATTAAAACAAGAAAAAGAAATTATCGAACGTAAACAACTTGATCTTATGCATCAATTACAAACAGTTTCTGAACAACAACTGCAAGAAGATACATCATCATTATCCATAACAAGAAAATCACTTGTAGAACTTCAACAAATCAAACCACGTCCAAAAAATACTGGATCAATAACATCAAAAACTCAATCATTACCAAAAACAATGGTAATAAGAAATTCTGAATCATCTATAAAGCCAAAAATAACATCAAATGGACGACGAACACCAACAATAGTTGTCGGTGTTAATGGAATTAAAAATAATGTTGATACATCAAGAAAATTCTCATCATTATCCAGAACAAAACGTCCAACATCAATGAATGAATTAATAGGAAGAATTGAATCAATACCAATACCAACTATAATTGAACAACCAATTGTTGTTTCCGAAAGAGCTGATTCACGAAATGGAGGAAGTGATAAAGATATTCATCGATTTGATCGAAGAAATGATCAACATTTATCATCATAAATCAGTTTTCCAATGTCTATTGACTGTCTACTTTTGCCTGTGGAACGGAGAGGAAAAATCAATGTGAGATGGATGGATAGAAAATTCTAATCTCAAGTTTCATACTCTTTCAGTGCGAGATTATTTAAAAAAAAACGAATTTTTCATGACTACATCTATTTTCAAAAGTTCTTCAGGGAACCAAATCTAATGACATGAATTTGTGAGGATTGAAGATTATCTAACTTTCCTATACAAAAATCTATTTTTCTACTTAGATTTTTATCAGCTCTTGTCAAATCTGACTATCCAAAGTCCTAAACTAACGATGATGAATGTGATCTTACAACTACTCTCGATTATAAATCATTATTAACTATGGCTAGAAGTACATCAACATCAGCAACGACATTTCTCAAACGACATCAACAAACATTATCACTTATTGATCAACCAACAACTAAACGACAATCATTAACAATAACGAATCATAATTCAATTCTTCTCACATCTTATCTTTCAATTCTATCAGCAAAAATAATCACATTTAAAGAAAATATTTCAATATTATCAAATGATTCAATTATTGAAGAAATTCGTCATAATGATGGACATATTGAACATATTAAATCTGATCTATCAAAACAAATTATATTTTCAAATAGTTCAAAACAATATACAAGTTTCGATGGTAAACAAATCTGTGTTCAATTCTATAATGGTGATTATAAAGAAAAATTTTCCGATGGTTATTCTATATATAAATATGCTAGTGCAAATACAACTGAAAACGAATATTTCGATGGTACACCTATATATGAATTTCCAAATGAACAAATTGAAAAACATTTATCTGATGAAAAACAAGAACATATATTACCTGATAAAACAAAAAATATTTATTTAACTGATGGAATAATAATATCATTAAAACCAAATGAAGAAAAATTATTCAACATCCAAATCAAACAAAAAAAGTTCATATAAATATATATAAAAGAAAATTATTTCCAAATGATTCAATATTAACAGTATTTAATACAGATGAACAAGAAATACGTTTATGCAAATGGAAATATTAAAATCAAAGATCAACATGGCTATATTATTATCGAGAAAACAAATCCAACAAATAATAAATAAGAAAAAAAAGTATTCTTTTTGTTCATTGTTTCTCAGGTAGTTATATTTGTGCTTGTTCAAATCCGTCCAATTCTTTTCCTTTTTTTTTATTCTCTGGGAAAATTTTATGTCTTATTTTATCTTAATACTCTTTGTAACTTTTTTTTTTCTCATTGAATGATTGTATAAACAATCCTAAATTAATAAACTTCTCATGTCAATTAAATAAATGAATTATTGTCTAATTTATCAAGCAAATACGATGAGGTATTTTAACTCAAAGAATATACCCGGAACCACTGGTTCGGTTTCACTTAGTAAAAATGAAAAAAAAATAAAGAAGAAGGAAATTATGACTTTTAATCAGCTGTATAGTCTTTTCTTTTGATTGACGAAGAATGATTCATTTTAATAAAACCAAGTTTTCATAATCTAAGTAGTAATATCATGGCACAAAATATACAAAAGTAAAGCAGGATGAAAAAAATAAAATTGATTTTAAGAATCTGCTCTAGTACGACTTTATTAAACCGTTGGCCACTTCTGACTCTACGCTCTATCCAGGCGTAAGAAATACGTAGATTTTACCACTAAAGCTGAACACTATGCCATCGTATCATAACCAATCTAGCATAAAATCACTCACACTTAAACAATTACTCAGAGATCAGTAAAAAGTTTTCGATTCCAATTCTATTTTTTTTTGCAACTGCAGGGCTTCATCATCTAATTCAAAATAGTTATTGATTTCTAGGTAAAAGATTATTCAAAAACAATTCGACTTATTTAAGACGTGGAACGGAATGAGAATCGACAAAAAATATCTCATTAAGTAAAATGTTCCTTGTTAAGACAGAACTATAATCTGTATGACACTCGTATTGAATTATATCACTTCATATTCTTTCAAAAAAAATAAAAATATAGTAAAGAAGTCTCATAAGAACGACTTCCAATTTTTTCGTAAATTAGACTGAACGAGAAAGTTTCGTACTGAAGTTAGACGATAGAGAATTTTGTACGCATCTTATTGATATGCTCTTTACAAAATGAGCATTTGTCCTTCTCTTGTGGTATTAAAGGTACGGAATATCACAAAAAACCAACTGCTCAACGACAAAATCAGAAACTTTTGAAAATCAATTCTTGTTCAGCTAGTTTTAGTTCAAAAATTTCTTCCTGATACTAAGCGACGCAGAATTTTTCGATGTATCTAGTGGTGTGTTGAATTTTATACCTTTAGTTGTTTCTGCTTTAAAAAACGCAATACATCAAGAAAATACCCTCGGTCAACGGAATCGTACTTTTCGTTGGCAATTCTCTCAAAACTTGGATTTACAAAAACATATTCTTTTTATATCAACAGATGTCGAATTGCAAGCTCTACAAAATACTCTTCATTATATGAGCTGAATTGCCTTTCTAACCTAGTGATGAGGCTGAAATCTACTTCTTGACACAAAAAGGTGCCACAAATGGACAATATAGGTATTTTTTGCAAGTAGTTTTTCGAATGATGAACTTTTATCTGTAAAGTTGCTACTGTGTCTTAAAAACATACTTTTCTGCAGTTTTTAGTACTGCATTTGGATAGTACATGCAAAATTATTTAACAAAGAAAAATGACATTTTATTCTAATAAAATGCTGAGCAAATGATATTTTTGTGGTGTTCAGCACTTTTAATACTATAAGAGAAGTACAAATGCTCATTTTGTAAGGAACATATTAAGATCTGCACAAAATTCTCTAACTTTTAACATCAAAACGAAACTTTTTCATCCAGTCTACCTTAAGAAAACAGCCTATCAAAAGCCGGCAACTTCCTCTACCCCAGCCGTTATAAGATGTTCACTTTTTATTAATTCGTTTAATGATTCATCTGTGATAATTTTACACGTGAAAATGAAATGAATGTCGCCAAAATGCAAAAACAACTCGGGGTGAGAGTCAAAAATTTTTTGTTTGTATTTGAAGAAAAATTTTTTGGGAAATTTTTGGAGTCGGAGCCGCGTTTCAGATCCAAAAAGTTTGACATCGTGGTTCACTATCATCAAGACCTCTGTAACTTTCGATCGCTCCTTATAACTTTACTTCTTTTATCATCACATCAATTAATATTATACTGCCACTACCTGCTATCAGCCTTATTGTGCAAGCTAATGATAATACAGACAGAAGAATGTGTATCTTTTCTGACTGAAATATGATTCCCTTCAGAATGATCTTTACTTTTTCGAAAATATATAAGAAATATAGGAAAAAAACTTGAAAAAGAGGACATTATAGGACTATTTCTAAATATATAGAAAATATAGGAAACATAGGACGACTACGAAGCCTGCTAATGTATAAACTAAATAAATCTTGTGTATTCTTTTTAACGGCATTGAAATGTTTCCGATCATTTAACATAATCTTTGATAAATATTAATTTTTTTCAAAATAAAACAAACAAACCATGAAAAAGCCATTCACCATGACAATGATCATGGCCAACATAAGTTGTCCCCCGGTTGCAAGAGAACTAATATCAACAAAAATAAAATTAATTAACAGAAAAATTTCATATGAACGGAAACCTTTGCTACATTGATGTGTTTGTTTTCAAAGTTTATACTGATCATGATGAAGAATATCGTTTAAATAATTCATCATTAAATTCAACAACATATTCATCACGTATTTCACGTCAATTTTGAAATCAAAAATGAATTAAATCAATTACGTAGTGTAAATGATATTAAACAAATGTGAATTATTTATGAATGAGGAAGAAAAAAAAAACATTATCATTATCAATAATAGAAGATTGATCGGGTCCAATAATAACTATAGAAATAACGAAAACGATTGAGTCACAATAGTAGTGTAAAGTTTTCTTTCAATGCAAATATATGAAAAGCAATTGTCATAATTGAATATCATACTTCTATAACAATAAGTACTAATAATTGTAAATGCAAACATACAAAAACGTTTTTTTTTTCACATGATTCTGTCAGAGAAGGCAACGGATGATAATAAGAATGTAGCTTCATTTTGACGATGATTAGAAATTGTTTGTGTCACTTTTTTTTCTATTTATTTACAAATACTTCATTCAAATTCAAAATATAAAGTCAATATCACTAAATATTAAATTTCATCTCTTAAAGTATTTAATTGAAATTTAAAATTAAAATTTCAATTTCAAAATATAAATTCTTGCAAACATGAATAAAATCATAGTTGTCTACCACTATATATTATACATTTAATATAAAAAATAAAAAGATTTTCTAATAGTACGTGGTCAGGGTAGATAAAACATAGCGAGTTAAGCTAATCAATATCAAATGCACTTTGAATAAAAAATTAAGAGAACAGATATACAATTGATACTAGTCGATACAGAAAATTTTTCTCTATCAAACTGTACTTTTAGTTTTCCTCAGAAAAGTGACTAAAACATAAAACTATCGAAATACTACGACCAATATAAACACAGGTGGTCAATGGGTGGTTGCTATTGATCGACAACTGTCATTACTCACTAGTGTTCTCATTAAATATCATTTTCTCGGAAACGAGATTGAGGTCAAAAAATCTAACTTCATGAAAAGATATATCTCTCATCCAACAACGTTCAGTATTAAGGAGAATGCTGGGAAAAGTGGCATGACATATGGTGCTACCTAGTGCATTGAAGTGGTGCAGCGTTTCTAATGGAAATCTAAAATACAATGTACTGTACACTCTATTTTCTGAAAACAAAATGTATGCGTACACTTTATTTTTAAATGGTAAGTGTACAAAATGTATTCAAACAAAGGTTCATTTACTAGAAAAACACGAAAAATAAATCAAGTTCATATTTTTTTCCTTTTTTTTAGTCCACAGAGAGGACTAAAAGATGCCACTATTATCGATGATTTCAGAGCAAATGTGTAAGAATAAAAATACCTCAATATGTAAAAAAACAAAGTGTATATTCACTTGGTAAAGTGTGCCTTGTACACTCTAATTTTTTAAGCAAGTGTACCGCAGCGTGTGTTTTTGTAATAGCAGGTGTCCCGTACATTTTACTTCTGCTGGGTACACCTGCCATTAGAAGCGCTGGTGGTGTTCATCATTTGACATGGGTTTGATGATTCGTTCTAATTCCACTGTAGACTATAAGTCTTTATCCACATATTAAATCGTATACGTTGAACAAACAACGAAAAAAATATCATTCTATTAGCCATAAATGTATTCATTGTCTATTAAGGCTCCAATCAGAATACCCACGGAAAAATTTTTCAACAAATACCGCTACTAATCGCGGTTTAAAGAGTCGCATTTCTGACCGGTTAAAACGAACCGCGGGAGTCAGACCGTTTATTAGGTTTATACACACCGTCTGAAATCGCGGTTTGAAGAAACCGCGGTTTTGAACGGTTTTTGAAAAAAATGACATCCATCCTAGTTGTTAACTAGCTGAGATCGCGGTGCAGCTTCGGTCTCATTACGATGATCGAATACCGCGGTCAACCTGTATAATACCACCGATCATATAAATTTTTCTGCTTCAAGTGAGATTCGAACTCCTTACCTTATAATCACGGTTCCATAATTCCATTGAACCATATGGCGATGTTCATAGAAGCATCAAATACTATACTCTTTCTGATTTAAATTAAAAAGTCTAAGATAATAGTGTGTAAACAACAAAGTAGAGGATTTCTTTAAAATCTTTAAATTTTTCTGTGCTATTGTTATATTTTTAAATAATTATTTGCATTAATTGCAACGAATTGTGTCTATTTATATTTCCTCATACATTAAATTAAGTTGAGTAATTTAAATTTAAAATAAATGTTTATTATAATAAATTTAGTTTTTTTTAAGTTAAATTATTTTAATTTTGTAATTTCTAAAATTAGAAATTAAACTATTCTATTTCAACATTACATTTATCTAAAACTATGTATTAGAATTTTTCTTCGACAAACAGGAGCTAATCTACCAAAGGGTCGTACTTGGTATCAAAATGAGTTTGTTAAAGAAGAGCCAAAAGTGAGTTTCTGGTTAGCGAGATGCTTTAAATTCTTTTCTCATTTGAGACTTTGAAAAACTTTTCGCGAACTATTCGTTGTAGGTATGCCAGCTTTTATTTATAAGTAAATTAAATTAACAGTAATTGAAATTTGAAATAAATTTTACTTTTTTTTTCTTCATAGTTTAAAATTAAAAAATGAATTACTGTTAATTTCAATTTATTTTAAATTAACAGAAATGAAAACTCTAATCCGAATATCACGATTCGTCCCCTCAGGTAATTGTAATTGCGTTTTAAAACTTTTTGTCGTAACAACAGTGCTTTATAGAGTCGAACTGTAATATTAATCAGAAAGTTTCTGTCTAATAAAAAAGCAATATTTTATCGAACCGCGACTCCATCTATCAAAACCGCGGTAGCAGATTATAAAAACAGGTGGCGTTGAAAAACCGAGGTTCGGACTGCGATTATTGTGGTTTGACTAATCGTGTCTTTCAAAGGTATTCAGAAATCGCGATTTATAAGAAGGCTTTCGCAAAATATAAAACCGTGAAAAATGGTGATTTGAGATACCGCAATTCGTTTTGAACATACCGAGGTCTTCTGGAACCACGGTTTTCAGCGGTAGAAGCAACCGCTACCTTGTTTGAGCATACCGCGGTAAGTTGTGACCGCGGTGTAACTAACCGCGGTTAATTGCGGTCTTTTTTATCAAATCGCGGTTTATAAGGAAAAACCGGCGGTCTTTACAAAAAATCGCGGTTGACAGCGGTATTGGTTAGAATTTTTTTCCGTGGGTAGACGAGATAAAAAAAACTGAATTAAGGAATGTGATTCGTGTTTTTTTACATAGCAACACGAATCACATTCCTTAATTCAGTTTTATTTCGTCTAGTCTATTTGGTCTCTCATAGTATAGAAAAAAAAATTATTGTTGTTATTGACGACATCGGTCAAATAGAACATATGATTATGTCTATAAATATCAACATTTATCGATGAAAAAAAATAGACAAGTGAAGATGAACATGGAAAATGCATCTGTTCAATTGAATGATTTACCTGATGAAATTCTTATGATGATTTTTAAAAAATTACATAATATTACTCTACTTTATTCTTTATCAGATGTTAATATACGTTTAAATAAAATAGTACATGACTCCATTTTTACCAATCGTTTGACTTTCGTAAATTTTGTACCAAGTCGTTTGATTTCGCAAATATATTCTCCAAAATATTTTGTTTGTCCATTACCTGATTTAGTACTTGATCGTTTTTGTTCACATATATTATCTAAAATTCATCAAAAAGTAAAATGGCTTGATATTGAATCGTCATCGATGGAACGTATTCTTTCTACAAATTATCCTAATTTAGTTGGAATTGCTTTGTATAATATTCACTTAGAAAATGTTGTACATCTATTTTCTGGTAAGATATTTGCCTGTGATTCTTTTGCGCTGATAAATACATTATAACTATATGTCAAATGAATTCATTTGAATTAATTTATAACTATTATCAAAGAGACTATTTTACATAGAATAGAATAGAAATGTTTGTAGAAAAAGAAATATTAAAATAAGCTTGATATTATGTTTTCAAAATAAACTTTTAAGCATACCTTTATGAGAAAGAAAATATATAATAAAATAGATGATGAAGATTGATGACTATGATAAACGATAACATTTATGATAAAATGTACTTTGTTGACTAGTTTTAAAAAGAACAAGATCATTACATTTAAATTCCAGTGTTATTACAAAAAAAATAAAATAAAAAAATAAATACTTATAGTTAAAGAAAAATATAAGCTTTAATAAAATATTTTCAATAATTTTTCTAATTTTTTTCTACTGTAGATGTACGTCTTTTCACTTCTACCTACAAAAAACAAATTTCATCACTTGTTATCGATATTAAAGCAAGTGGAGAAGGAAATCCAACACGAGATAAAAATATAGTTTTATTTACTCATATATTTAATACATTTCCTAATTTACAAACATTAAATATTGGTCCATCTTCAATTTGGTATCAATATTTATCCTTTGATATGTCACCTCCAACTGTTATCTCTTCGACTCTGTTAGAATTATATGTTTGTTTGGTTAACTTTAGCGATTGCCTTTATTTACTTGATGGACGTTTCAATCAGCTTCATACATTTCATGTTGATATTGATTTTATTACTTCTTCGCGTTCAATAATCAATAATAAGGTACAATATTTTGCTTAATCTTTAATCTATTTAAATGAATTACATTTGTTATCATGTTTAGGAAAAACTGCCTAATCTAAAATCGTTTAAACTGTATTGTGATTTCGATACAGAGTTTTATTATGAATTAATTTTACCACTTTTACATCGAATGTCGAATTTAGAAAAACTTGATTTGGCTCTTATAGTTTTGACAAAGAAAACACTTATTGATGGTAATAATTTGAAGTTAAATATTATAAATTATTTGCCATTGTTAAATAAATTTACATTTAATATTCATTCATCAACTAGTTTTTATACTAAATTTAATTTACCATCTAATGAATATATTCAAGAAACATTCAAAGATTTTAAAAATAAACAAATTATTTCTTCTATTGATTATTTCGAAGAAAAAGAATATAGTCAATGTCATATTTATTCATATCCATATCAATTGATATATTACAATAATATAACAAATAATTTTCCAGGTGGAATATTTGAATGCGTTCGTGAAATATCATTATTTGATGAACGTTCATTTGAACATGAATTTTTTTTTCAAATTTTTCAATCATTTCTATTCTTGGAAAAATTAACTTTAATTAATCAAAAACCACAAAATAATAAACAATTAAGAAAATCAAAAAATCAAAATCAAAATTTATCAATCATTCAATATCCTTATCTTTTGAAACTTGATATTTCTGAAGCTCACAAAGATTATCACGAACAATTTTTATTTGATAACAAAACATGTTTACCAAATAATGTTCGTGTTAGTATGAATTATCGACTAGTGAAAAAAGTGACACGCAATTTTCGAAGAATCACAACACGAAGTAATTGTGCAAAAATGAATTCTGTAATTTTTCTCGAGAAATCAAAGTTTCCTGATCATTTAAAAGATTATTTTCCTCATGCGCAAATTTCTTGAATATTGTCAATTATTATTAAAATAAAATATGAACAGAAATAGATTGATTTACATACAATTATATTCATTCTTATTTTAAATTATGTGAGTATGCTTATGTTAACTCTTAAGCATTTATTCATTAGTATTAATTTATGCCTTGCGAAAACTTAGTCTTATAAAACGTATGAACCTTTTTTTTTGTGTTCTAAAAACTTTGCTTTAGATAAACAAAATAAAGAAATTATTTACAAAGTAATATTCTCTGCATCAAAAAAATATATTCTTTTGTTATTATTTTGGGTAAGAAATGTTTCAGACTTTCACACAATGACTGAAAAGAAATAAAAAACATTGACGTGCATAGTAGGAAAAAGAAATTAACCTTTTAAGTCCCGACTTCTTTTCGAAAAATTGAAAAATCTTTTTTTATTTTATTTGTATTTCGTATTTTAAAGAAAATGAAATATGTTTTTATGAGAATACAAAGAATTCTGACATGATGACCTATCCCACCGAACGAAAGAAATATATCATAGAAAAGAAAAGGCAAAGATGACAACATAGGACAGTCTAATAATAGACGCATAATAGGATGAAAAGAAAATTCCAATGTCGAATGTCAGTACATCACAGAAAAGAAGATTGAAGAGATATATGAATGTAAAAAATAGTAATATAACATATCAATTTGAAGGTTTTGCTCACCTCTATTGAATTGTGAAATCAGTGTAATTCTATACATTAATGTTAAAAAGAAAAATAGGGGCAATTCCTTAAGGAGTCGCCAGGACTCAAAGAGTTAAACAATAACGATAAAAAATACAAAAAAAAAAAAAAAAGAACGACATAAAGGAATTAGAATAGAAAAATGATTATCTTTTATAATTAAATTCGTCCTGAAATAATGATAGTGCAAGAAGATGATTATAGATTGAATAGTAATGAATAGCGACACTGAAAAAAAAGAACAAAACAATGCCAAATTGCATTAGCAAATGGTATAATAGGATGACATTTAAAGAAAAATATGCCCAAGAAAACGACTAAATCGCTATCCATGTAACTTCGAAACGCAGTGATAATGTGTCTAAACGCGTTTTTGGATGCGTTTAAACACGGCTGTCAAAGAAAACAACAGAGAACCACGTCCAAACGCAGTTTATAGATGCATCTAGATGGGTTTGAACGAGACAAGCGCATCTAAACGCGTTTCAGATTTGAATGTGCTTCTTTTTTGGATCGATATAGATGCATCTAGGTAGGTTTAAATAGGCAAACGCGTCTAAACGCATTTCTCATTTGAGCATATTTCATTTTTGTATCAACAGAGTTGCGTTTGAACGCGTTCCAATGAATAGTCGCGTTTTATATACAGGGTGCCACATAACCTTTGCCTCCCCCTCTCTATAACCTAAATAACAGATAATATCAGAAAGTTTTTATACCAGATTAAAACCCATCAAAAGCTGCATCTATCGGTGCAATTAGAGTAAATGTTGCTTAAGCAATTAATGAAATACCTTGCACAACATATTAAAATGTTATGGATTACACAATACAGAGTCTATCAAAATATCATCATACCATTCATTGATTTAAATTGTGGATCATAGAGTTTTCAGTTTATTAGAAATATAAATTTTTTATGAATAAGTGATTATGAGAAAGGTTCAGAACATTGTATGACCCCCTCTAACAGCTTTGAGAGCATCAAATCTTTTTCTCATAGAGCACAGTAAATCAAAAAAAAAACTCTGTGTCATCTTCAACATCCCTAAGTGTATTCTCAATGTTAGTTTTGAGAACATCATAACTGTATTTGTTTTAACGATCTTCACTTGCCATCAGTTCTTCAACTTTGTCTTTGATAATGGCACCGATGTTCTCTGCAGGGTTCATGTAGGGACTGTTACCGGGCCAAATTGAATTACCCCAGAACTTGACACCCTCATCTTCTAAAAGGTGTTGTGTTGCATTAGCTTGCATGCAGGGTGCCTTGTCGTGAAGAAATATGGCTTCATTTGTATCGAGAACATTGTTTAGATCTCGAAGAAATGGAATTACATGTTGTTGAAGAATAATTTCACGAAAATAGACTCCATCCCAAGATTGTCCCTGTTCCTTCAATACCCACATGAGTTTCTTTACGGTGAACATCACAAATATTCCGACACATCTTGCGTCCTGAACCATTTCACGATATCTTTCCTCATTGCTAATGTCTTCGATATTTTTTGCCCAAATTCTATCATTTTGGTGGTTCGGTTTTCTGATCACGTAAACATAAAACTCATCCGACGGTGCGATATGCAGAAAATCTTCTACAGTCCAATCAGCAACAAAATCTACAGGCCATTTCCGATCTTCAATATGTGTATTTGTCTTCAGTGGCTTTGCAATCACATGGAAAGGTTTTAACCCTTGCCGATGACGTTCGCGACGAACAGTTTCATCACTTTCGCGCCGTCCTGTTTTCTCCAAAATTTCTCTTGCAACTTTTCGTGAGCTGCTGCCCCTGATACCATTTGCAGAAGCCATAATGTTTCTGCTCTTCTAAGAGAATATCTTTGGTCGACCACTTCCAAATTGTGTATAACATTCTTCAGTAGTTTTATTCCAAGTTCGTTGTACCCAACTTTCGTCACGGTGTAGTTTTTCGGAAATCCATTGGTGAGTGATAAATGAGTCTTCTGTTCTTGCAATCATTTCATCCCGTATCTCACGATATGTGACACAGCGAATTCTGTCCAAAAATCGTTGCTATTCTAAGTCGTTAAGAACACCGGCCATTTTTATTCACAAAATTGATGTGTTACAGGCTTGCCTCAGTTTGATGAATATTCGATTCAACTTCGAATGCGACGAAAAGATTTTGAAAATCTGACTTCAGATTCGGATCCCCTGACCTCGACTTGCTTTCGTTAACCTTTATGAAATATCGTTATTTTCTCAAGAACCTTTTTCCTTGACCAAAGAAACTCATTTCAAAATTTTGACTATCTGACTTCAGTGTCTCCATGAAGAGTCATGCGAGGACCCCTACATATACCCATCAATCGATTGAGCATCCTCGATAATCCTAGGATCGGCCCGAACATGCCTATGTGTTTCCCTTACAATAAGAGAAAAAAGGCCTCATGAAATTTGATTGGTCGACTTTAACCAGCCAATAGGGAACCCGAGTTTCACTACCTCAACGAGAGGATCCACTGGGATCCCCACACATACCCATTCATCGATGGAGGATCCTCCATAACTCTACGATCGGCCCGAACATGCCTATGTGTTGCCCTTACAATAAGGGAGAAAAGGCCTCCTGAAATCTGATTCGTCAATTTTAACCAACCTATGGGGCCTCGGGCTTCTATATCTCAATGAAGGGAGGCATGGGCACCCACACATATACCCATCAATCGATAGAGCATCATCGATAATCCTATGATTGGCCCAAACATGACTAGCACTTGTCCTAATAATAAGAAAGAAAAGGCCTCCTGAAATCTGATTGGCCTATTTTTGGACCAATCAAATGACCGGATCCTATTTCTCCATGATGGGATGGGTGGAGACCCCTACATATACCCCTCAATCGATAGAGCATCCTCGATAACCCTAGGGTGGACCCGAACATGAGTAGATGTTGCCCTTACAATAAGGGGCAAAAGGCCTCCACAAATATAAACGGATGTTTTTTTGACCTTTGACCCTGACACAGACGGACGGACGGATGCATTTTTTTCATATGACCCTCCCTTCAGTCGAGGGAAAAAGGTCATGTTGAAGAATCTGTTTGCTGAAGATTTTATTGATTATATGATTGAAATTTATTTGGCATAGATTTGCACGAGTATCTAATTAAAATTTATAAGAGTGAAATCTATTTGCTTTCCAGATCTTTGGTCAAATTAGAATTTTTTTTATTAGGAAAGAATGTTTTTGTTGACAAAATCATTTTTTTAATTCAAATTTAGGCTACAATAGATAACTAAGTTTCCAGAATGGATACTTTTTCAGATCAATGACAACAACCCATTCTACTGGTCGTATGAATACGAGGCAAGAAAACAAAAAAATTATTGGCTAATTTTTTTTATCTATGACTCTCATAGAACGAGAGATGGCGTATATTTCTAAATCAACAAGAGCGATGAACTAAAAGAACTAATTTAAGTCAATTTTTGAAGATCTTTTTTTGAAAAATAAAGTGCAAAAAAAATATAATGATGCAGGTTAAGTTAGAATGAAAAGCAAAATTTATAGCAAAAAAAAGTTGTGATTAAAAAATAAATGAAGAAAAAAAAAAACTTAACGAATACTAAATTATCCTATAGGGTGAACGTAAACGTGTGGGTGTAACCTGAATCTAGAACCAGTGTAGGAGTTAAAACTAATTTCCAAAAAATTGATAGTTGAGAAAAACGGCAAAAAGTTAAAATGGTATAACTCTCAACCGTAGTTATAACTCTCAACTGTAGTTATAACTTTCAAGTTCTTTATTTATTGATCAGATTTAATTAAGTTGAAATGATAATCATTTTGATTTATTGACATACTCGGTAGAATAGATGAACATACAAGTATTTCAAACGTCTTTCACTTCAAAAAAGCAATATTTCAGAATTCTTCTTTGAGTGGTTTTTGATATATTCATTTGTAATCTATATTTTCGTCTATTGCTACATCAAGCTTGAGCATAGGTGTAAGATAATATATATTATACATTGTAAAATCAATGATTATCTTCCAGTTGCGAACAGCTGAGAAAAATATCTGAGAAAAGAAATCACTTTATATAATTCTAATTTGAATTATTTGAAACAACAATCATCTTTAACATCTATTGTGAGGAAATTAAGATAAGATTCTATCTTGTATAGTTACATGTGTTGTATTCTAATACGAAATCGGTGCATCTGGTAATTCTCTATCCACTTTTATACGCACACTACTAATTATATCAGCACGTATTGTATTCTACTTTTCTCTCGTTTCTCCTTGTTGATATGCCGACGAGCGAAGAGGAGAAACAGGACAATAAAGAAATCAAGATGACGAGTGCGCAAAGGAAAGGGAAGATTGAAAGAATAGAAGAAGATGCGACCATTATCTTTTGTAAGACAAACTCGAAGAAAGTCCCTTTTGTTACATTACTCAGGGGAACAAGCAACTGATATGACGTTGATGTCTGAAGAAACCTCTCTTATTTATGACACGGATATGACTAATAGTTTTAGTTAGTCTGAAATGATGAACAATGTTAAAGATAATGTTGATTAGTGTTTCTAATGAAACTAATGACAATTCTAAAGTTCACGACTATAATTATGATGAAAAGTTATAACTACGATTGATAGTTATAATTCATTTTGTAGGTGATAAGTACGATTCATAGTTATGACGCTCGTTGATATTATAACTGTAGCTGAAAATTATGATAATTCCAAATTTTGACTAGTCTTAGTTTACTATAAAAATTTCAAAGTGACAGTTTCCATTCAAAACTATGCATACTTGACTACTATATCCTAAATGAAAGCAATTGTAATCCAGAGTTTCCTTGAAAAGTGTCAGCAAGAAAAAATCTTCAAAGTCATCCAACAAAGAATAGATTGTCTCATTGATGCTCGACATATAAATAGAATAAAACATAGATCGTAAATGAATACATTAA